>JAJHZJ010000529.1:2449600-2566682 GCA_023548195.1 Bettongia penicillata ogilbyi | reverse complement strand
AAAAGTGAGGCCTTAAAGAAAAAAGTGAAGTATAATGTGAAAAGCCTAAAAATATCAAACCATTTATTAAAAAGAGGATTATTCTTCTACCCTCATAGAGTTGTGATCCCTGTGTCACCCTAATTAGTGATTGCTGATGTAACCATTTCCTTTAAAGTATCTTGACAAAAGATAGAACGATAGGCAAGTAGCATGAATATCATCACATCAAGGAATATAAAAGCAAGTACTTAGAGCAAGTCTAGACTACTGAAATCATGCTCAGGTAAAAATAAATCCTTGCCTATGACATGTTGACTGAGATAGTCACAAATTAACATTATCTTTGTTGCATCGTATTTTAATTTGTCATGTTAAATATTGCCCAGTTGTATATTTTGCCTGGTTCAGCACTGGGGATTTTTGTGAGCAGTGAGTTTGATACCCCTGGCTAAACAAGTCGGCAGTCAATGTTATGTAGGTGTGGCTGTAGAGAATAGACACTTGTTTTGACATCAAGATTTTCTTCTGTCAGAACCAGCTTCTGCAATAGTGAAGTACAGAACTTCAATGTGGAATAGGAGAATCTGAGTCCAGCTTCGTCATCTTTATGAAAATAGACAAGTTATTAAAGTTTTGTATTTGTCTTTCTATTTGTACAATTAATGAGTTGTACAATTTCTGGATTTCCTTCAAGCTCTAAATCTATGACTCTGATTTTTCTTCATTCTACATCTGTACCTAACGCCCATGTACAGGTTTAATGATCTCAGGCTCTAGAACCAATCTAAATTCTAGATAGGTGTAGTGCAAGGACTGTCATGCCAGAGCCTCTTAGTTCCAGTAACTAGATGCTTAACTTGTTCCTAGATCTGAAGCTCCAATCGTGAGCTCCAGTTCTAGTGACTAGCTTTATTTTGTTGTTAATCTTTGGATGGTTGAATCTTTGTCATGGTTCAATGACTCTGGTTCCTTTTGGGGCCTAACTTGCTAACTAATACTTCCATGGAGAGTACAATACTGTCCCTGAACTCTACTCTCCACTAGCGATAACAATGCCTTTATGACACCAACTATTTCTGTTTGGATTTGCACCTCGTGCCTGCTTTCAGATTGTCCTGGATATGGTGCTCTACTTATCTTCCAAGACCTCTGATAGGATACCTTCTATTACCTTGTCTTAGTATCTTCAAACTGTGCCCCAGTAGGTACAGTCTCTGGGTTCCAGATGACTGATACCTGGTTTATACTACTGTCAGCAAATCCATTGTTCTAATGCTCTTCCAAGTGGCTTCAGCACTACATTTGGAGACTGCTGGCTTTACGTTCTAACTTCAAAAAGTCCCTCTAACCTTCATTTAGGCTGTGTCTACACAGATCTTCATTCAATGAGTATCAACCAAATAGACCAAACTAGACCACGTAAGTGAAAAACAGCCTTGCTTTTCCCTAAACAGCAAAATTATCCTGAGTGAATTAATCAACCAATAAACATTTATTAAGCACCTAGTATATGTCAGAGACAATGCTAGGTGCTGTGAATACAAATATAAAAACAAGACTTGTGTTCGTCCTTCATTTCCAAAGAAGACTATACCATCAGAGAACTGATGACATGACTTGCACTTGACTTTGTTTTGAGTGAGGAGGGCTGTGCAGGTCACCAGCCTCACTTCTGCTCCTAAGCCATCTGGATCCAGTGACCAGATATTCATCAGGATGACTGGAGATGACCCAGGATGCACTGGGAGACCTTGGCCCCTTTAGGCCAAAGTCTTTGAAGGTACTCACTTAGGGTGAGGTAACGCCCATTCATTGAATAGGCTTGTTAAAGAAGTAGCCAGAGCATGGCCCCTTTAATGAGGCCAAGAAAAAGAAAGACATCAGTGTGGAAGGGAAACAGCAACAGTTACAAGTGATAATCACTGTAGAGCCAGGAGGGTGCAGAAGAGCTGTTAGGCAGGGGAGCATTGTCATCCCTGTTTGAGTATGCTTAAGGTTCAAGGTTTGGGGGAAGGAAAGGGGAGGGGAGGGAGGGAGGGAGGGAAGGGAAGGAGGGGTGGGGAGGGGGAGGGAGGGAGACAGAGGAGGGGAGGGAGGGAGGGGAGGGGAGGGGAAGGGAAGGGAAGGGAAGGGAAGGGAAGGGAAGGGAAGGGAAGGGAAGGGAAGGGAAGGGAGGGGAAGGGAGGGGAGGGGAAGGCAAGGGAAGGGAGAGGAGGGGAAGGGAGGGGAAGGGAAGGGAAGGGAAGGGAAGGGAAGGGAAGGGAAGGGAAGGGAAGGGAAGGGAAGGGAAGGGAAGGGAAGGGAAGGGAAGGGAAGGGAAGGGAAGGGAGGTAGCCAGGAAAACTCAGGTCAACTGGGCATCTTTTGACCATTCAAATTTACTTTCTTTTGGAGAGGAGAAAGAAGGGGAAGGGGAGACAGACAAGAGAGGAGGAGCTGAGTTACCAGCTAGCTGGGTCCCCATTCAGTCAGTTGCATCTACTCACAGGATTGTGTTCATCCTTCAATGCCAAAGAAGACTATGCCACAAGAGAAATGATGACATGACTTGCATGTGACTTTGTTTTGAGAGAGGGCTGTGTAAGGTCTCCAACCTCATTTCTCCTCCAGAGCCATGTCATAAAAACAAGATAATGCCTACCTGAAGGAGTCATATTCTAATTAGGGAATATAATATGTTCACAGATAAATAAATAGAGGATTTATGCAAAAGAAGTTTACAAAGATTTAAGAGGTGTGGCCTAACAGCTAGGGTATTAGAAATATCTTTTGAGAACATAGAACTTGAGATGAACTTTGAAGGTAGCCAAGTTTCCAAGAGATAAGGGAGAGTGTTCTTCCATGAGGGAGCACCTGAACAAAGGCACAGGGCTGGGAGAAAGAATGGTTACGTGTGGAGCATAGCAAGTAGACTCCTTTAGCTGAGGCATAAAAGGCACAGTTCATAGTAATATGTAATCAGCCTGAAAACATAGACTTAAGTCAGATTCAGAAGGCCTACAAATGTAGAACATTGGACTTTGCATTTTATCCTAGGAGTATTAGAGAATCGCTGAAGTTTCTTAAAGAAGAGAGTGACAGGGACAGACCTGCATGTTAGGATAGCAGGTGTGGATAAATTGAAAGCAGCAGAGAATGAAGGCAGGAAGATCATTTAGAAAGTAATGATGATAAGTCATGTGAGATGTAATGAGGAACTAGAATATGGTAGTTGCGGTCTGAGAGTTAAGACGACTGGTGGAATTGACAAGACAACCCAACAGTATATGGAGGGAGAGGGAGAGTCATGGATAACTCCTAAATTATAAACTTGGGGAAGAGGAAGCATGGAGGTACCCTTAACAGAAATAGGGTAGTTAAAAAGGATATATTTAGAAAGGACAATAATAAGTACTGTTGGGATATATTGAGTTTAATATTCCAACAGACAGATGTGGTTGTGGGACTAAAGTTTGGTAGAAAGATGAGGGCTAGACAGCTCTGGAAGTCACATGGATAAATATGATAGCTGAATCTATGGAATCACCAGTAGAGAGGAAAAGGCCCAGGACAGAGCTCTGGGTTATACCCATTTATAAAGAGGTACATGGATAATGATACCACAAAGAAGAGAAAGGAGGTTTAATTAAAAATGTAGCGAGTCACTGCAGAACAATGTCAAGAAACCCAATAAAGAGAGAGTATCCAGAAGTAGGGGGATGATTAACGGTATCAAATGCTTCAGAAATGACAAGAAAGATGAGGACTGAGGAAAGGTAAATGAATTTAGCAATAAAGAGGTCACTGGTGACCTCGGAGAGGGTAGTTTTAGTAGAGTGGTGGAGATGAAACCAGACTTAAAGAGAGAAGTGATGTAAGCAATGGAAGAACTAGTTATAGATGTTTTTTTTTTTTCTATATGTTTGACTGGGAAAGATAAAAAAAGAAGTTGTGATAGCTTGTGGGGATAGTAGGATTAAGTAGAGATTTCTTTTAAGGATGACAGACATCTGGGCATGTTTTTAGGAAGCAGTGAAGGAGTCAGGAAGAAGTTTAAAATAAGGAAGAGGGAGAGGATATTAAAAACATAATTATTTAAAAGCATGGGATAAAAAAAAAACATAGGTATAGTAGTTTGAGCTTGGCAATAAGAAGCCCACCTCATCCTGAAAGACTGGGAGAGAGGAAACAATAATGGGGAGGGGCATATTGATGAGTTTCTTTAAAATGTGAAAGTTAATAGGAAAAAGAGCTTTGGAGGGATGGCCTTACTTTTATTTTTCAGCAAAATGTAAGATAAGTCCTCTGGGTCAGTAGCTCAAGAAGGAAAGAGGTCTGTAACAGCCATGTTGGGAGTACAATGAAGGGCTAATTAGGAAAAAGTACAAGGATATACCTGTAGTGGTAAGAACCTTGTTGATACTAAGTAACTGAATGTGTAAAAGGGCTCAGTCAGTTTGATTGTATGATTTCCTCCATTAGTGTTGAGTTCCTGGAAGCAGGTACAGAGAAGCCAGATGGTAGAGATATTCTAGTAGGGGTGGAGAACATGTAGCCTCTAGGTCAATGTGACCTAGAGGTCTGGGTCCTCAAGTATGGCCCTTTGACTGAATTCAGACCTCACAGTACAGATTTTGTTCATAGAACAAATCAGTAGGTTGTGTGATGGATTTCATCAAAAGTCCATACTTGAGGACCTAGTGGGCTGCTCGTGACCTCAAAGTTGCAGGTTCTCCATTCTTGTAAGGTGTAATGAGTTGTAAAGTAAAGTAAAGTAATGAGCAATGATGAACTGATGAGACAAGGGACCCAAGTAAAGGACAGTGTAAAACTGAACTAATTAAAAGGCAGAAATTTTGAAGGGATAAATGAGCTGGGTTCTGATAGAGAACAGTTACCATAATTTGACCTTAGCTCAGAATATCTTCATCAACTCCATATTTCATTCAGTCTCAGTTCAAATCTTTAGACAATTCAGAGGCCTCATAATTTGCCCCCAGATTCAAGATTTTCCAAATCACTTAATTTCATGAACCCCTCAAAATGAAATTTAAGTTAAATTTTGTAGATTTATTTTAAGAGCACTTAGAATCGTGGAACCTTTCCCCAAACCAAAAAGAAGGCCCTTTTACATCTTAGACAAGTAGTCACCCCTCTTCTGCTTAAACATACCCAGTAATGGGCACTTTGCCACTTCTTACAGTGACCCATTTGACTTTTAGACATCTCTGATTTTTAGGAAGATTATTCTACTTATGAAGTCCAGATCTTTCCTTTTGAAGCTTCCATCTATTGCTCCTGTGGCCTCAAATAAAGCACACTTGATCAATCCACATACCAGTCCTTCAGATATTTGAAGCCAGCTATGACATCTCCTCCTAAGACTTTTCTTATCCACGTAAAACTTTCCTAGTTTCTTTCACAGAGTTGTTGCACAGCATAGCTCCATTGAGCAGCTCTTCCCACCATTTCTACTTTATTATACATTACCTCTCTTCTCCCATTCTATAATCCAGCCAAACTGCCTTTCCTGCAATTCCTACATATGATACTTCACCTCCTATCTCCAAGCCTTTGGCCTTTGTATTGTCTATCTCTTATTTCTGAAAGGTACTGCCGTCTCACTTGTACCTATTAGAATGCTTTATTTCCTTCAAAATTCTGCTGAAGTCACACCCTCTCCCATGAAGTCTTTATTGCCCACCTTTCCCTTAAAAACACAGCTACTTTGTACTTATTCTGAATATAGTTTATATTTACTTATATAGATATACATTAACATTTGTGTATTTACATATACAAACATATGTATATATGTATGTCTGTTTACAAATACACATATGTCCACATATAAGTATGTGTAGAACATGTATATATATACATATATACATATATATGTGTGTGTATATACATATATATACATATACATATATATATATATATATATATACACACATATATATGTTGCCTTTATCCTGATAGAATGTAAGTCACCAGGATCTTGGAGTCTTATTTTTGTCTTTTTATCCTCAGGACTTAGCACAGTTCCTGGTACTTAGATACTTACTAATACTTACTGATTGATTGATAGTTTCCAGTTTCTTCACCATCCTGGTTACCCCCAATTAACATTTCTAAAGCATTATAGTTATGAGAATTCTCTCCATCTTGTTTTCATTTACCACAAATGTAAATGTGTAATTAAAAGCTGTCCTTTGCTACCAACTTTCACATCGCATGGAAGAGATTATTATTTTTTAAAGTATGTTTCCTCTGCAAAGAATTATTTAACCCTTTGGGGAAATCAATCTATCCCTTCCAAGATAAGTAGTGTTTTTAGTGGATTGTCTTGGGAGAGTTTATCATGAAGGAAACAACCTCTAGACTAGAGCAAGCAGCATTCAAGTAAGGGAAAGGTTCTGTGGCTGCAGCTGTGGCTAAGGCTGGAGACATTAGGATTTGCCATAATAAATCTATTAAAGAACGGTTGTTTTCAATAAAAGATTTACATAACTAAAGAGCAAATTACACAAGGGCTCAATGTCTAGCAAAAATTATTTACTGCTAAATAATGAATACAGCTTTGTATGCCAGAGTGTTGCAAAGGGCCAAGCTGGGTTTCCATTTGTATTTTTCTTGCTTTTTGAAACACTATTCATTAAACTTTCATATGCCCTTTATGCAGCCATTATTCCAGAAATAACAGAAGATCTATGTGATAAAGAAAAAAATGAGTTATTTACTAAAATAGCAAGAGTATGACGAATTTTTTTTCTCCTCCCCCTTCTGAGTTTCTGCCCACTTAGGTACCTCTGCCATTATTCACTCAGCTTGCCAAAGAATGGAGGGACAAAGGAAGTGTTGAAGAAAGAAAACATGTTTTTAGTAGTGTATGTCTGTTTACTTGAAAAGCTCATCCTTGATTCTTTTGGGGGCCAATGAAGCTGAAAGTTTTTGGAAATGCATGTGATTTAAGGTTTAATAACAATCTAAATAAATTTGTCAAAGATAAATATACTGTCAGTAATCATTATAATGTTTCAAAGTACTCTGGGATACAGTGGAAAGATACAGGTTTTAGAGTCAGAAGACCTGAGTTCAAATATCATCTCTACTATTTACATCTCTGGGACTCAGCTACTTGTGTTTGTAAAATGAGGTGTTTAAACTAAATGACTTCTAATGCCCCTGCCAACTCTCTCTCTGTTACTGTCATCCCTGGTTTCCCCTTTCTATGATCCTACTCTCTTTCAAAGTTCTTTCACATTCCTTACTTAGCACATTTGATCCTCACATTACCAACTTTGAAATAGGTAGGAAAGACATTATCATTCTCATTTCACAGAAGTTTGTTTTTGAGATACACAGTAAAGTACTTGAACTTGGATTAGATCTAAATCTTGATTTAATGCCTAACATTGTTTCTGTTACACTCTTCTATCAATCCAAGTCAGCTCCATGGTGCACCCAGCCCAGAGTTCTCTCAGTGAACTGGCATTAAAGGTCACTTTTTTTGCCAACAAATACTATAGGAATGTCTAAAAATTATAAATAAGATATCTAAAACTTGTTATGAGTTCTTCACATAGAAAGAGTCTGTATTATTTTGGACATATATATCCCCCCTTATCCTACAAGTAAATGACAAGAGAAAATGAGTAAATAATTTTTTTAGATTGTAAGAAGTCAATAAGATAATGAAGAAGAGATATTTTCTATCTAGTTTGACTCTAGGAAATAGATCAATTTCCCATACCAGTTTATGGAGCTGCAATAGTCTCTCATATTAGAATGTACAGCATCTTGGGTATTACTAGTAGCTTACTGGACCTTGGTCAAACAATAGAAGGTATCTCTGTGTCTGTCCTAAAAGAAATATTAACACTGAATTTAAGAGAGCAATCAAAAATGCAATTTGAAACAAAATTTACAGAAACAGAATTTAACAAAACTAAGTGTAGGATTGGAGGAAAGAAGGAGAGAGCCAAGATAAAGGGTGATAATAAAAACATTTTAGATGAGATGAAAATGATAAGGACAAAAGGCATTTATTGAAGACCAAGAAAGAACAAGGCAAATGGGAATAAATTGCAAGTTAAGAACCAGAACCTTACATCAAGAAACTTACCATCTAGTTGTAGAAGCTATATACACAAAACAGACAAGGTCAAGTCCTAAGTGAGTAGTATATATATTATGCAACATGGTACTCTAGTGAAATCAAGAAGCTTGGTAGAAACCAAAGTATTCCTTAGAGGTGATGTGGAGTGAGATTTATACTGATAAGGAGAATGTGAGAGGGTATTCGGAGAGGGGAATGGTGTGCCCTTGGCACAGACTGGAAACAAGGGATGTGGACCAGATTGTGGGACAAGAGAATTTGTGGAGAAGATATAAAGTTGGTTCTCTTGCAAACAAGAGTAAAATAGTCAAAAGTCTTACACCCAACAATAATTGTGACCATGGGGATCATAAGGGAAAGAGAAGACAAAAGTCTACCTTGGAGGAACCTAACAGTCATTCATCGTACCTAACATTCCCATATCTATTGTGTATACGTTCAGTCCTTCAGTCACCCACAGATGATGTGGGTCTTAGAATCAGGGTCTTAGAATGACTGACCCTTACTCATCCCATATATCCCATTAGTTGTGAAGTCTTGCTCTTTTGACTTCCACCATTTCTCTCACATTCATTGTCTTCTCTCTAATCATACAGTCATTATCTTAGTTTGGGTTCTCATCAACTTTCACCTATACTATTATAATCATCTGCTCTTACTCTGGTCTCTTCCTTCTCTGATCCATCCTCCATACCTTTTAAAGTCATTTTCCTGTAGTGCAGACCTGATCACATCGCTTCTCTCCTCAAAAACTCCGGTGGCTCCCTATTGCTCACAGAACAAAATGTAAATGCTTTAACATGGCTCTCTAAGCCCTTTACAACCTGTTCCTACCCTATCTTTCCAGTCACCACCACTACCATCACAGCACATGACTCTCTTTCCCATATTCTAGGGTCAAACTAGCTTTTCTGTTCTTCACAAATGACACGCCATCTCTCATTTCCATTTCTTTGCATTGTCTCTCCCTCTCTTATGCCTAGGATACATTTCCTACTCACTTCTGCCTCCAATAATATTTCGCTTCCTTGAAAATGTTCAAATGCCATATTTTACATGCAGCCTTTACTTATTCTTATATTACAATTGCCCAGCACAGTTCTTGGCATATAGTAGGTGCATAATAAATGTTCTTTAACTTATTGATAAGCAACCAAACAAAAGTACAAGGATAAGAGAAACACATAGAAATTAAATAACATTTTAAGGTTTATAATTTTATTGAAAAAATCCTATGAGATAGGTAGTAAGAGTTTTTTTTAAGTCCTAATTCAGAAACAGAAAAACTGAGACCCTGAGAGATGATATAGGTAGCTTACTCAGACTCTCATAGCTAGGAAGTGAGAGATTCAAACCTGAGTCTTCAAACTCCAAGTCCACAATTCCTTCCTTCCATTCTGTCTATGTTGCCTCTTGTGCTTAGGATCAGCCTTAAGAAGCTGGGAACAGGAATCTAGGGAGAGTAAGTTATCCTGTTATGAAACTGGAATGCATGGCTATACTGTGTATCTATGATTACCTAACTCTTAAATAGTATATGATTCTATTCACCTCACTGCTTGGATCAAAGTGACTCTCACACTCCAGCAGACTGGCCTGAATCATTTTGTTTCTTTAGTGACAACTTACCCCAAGGAAGGGCATAAGGGACAAGAGGCTTGGTGGAGAGATGGAATCTGAAGGCCATAGTTTCATGAAATAATTCCCACCCCTACCCTAAAGCAGCTAAGAAGTTTCAGGGAAGGAGATGACTGTTATGCCCCATATCCACCCAGACACACACACTGAATGTCATGGCTAGAACAGTATCCCATTTGAAATGATGTTTTCTTTTCCCTCAGGGATTGTTGGGAAGTGGGTTGTCCTTTTAATCATGCTGGGAATGAATAGATGATTATTTGATTAGAAATTTCACCCTTTTTATAACACTAATTTGACCCACTTCATGTTACTAAGGTTGGAGAGCCATGGGAGTTTCTTCAAAAGCAGCAACTAGCCTGACACCTTGTGACATTTTGCCAAGATGTGTTATATTATTTCAAATAGATCTAAAATTTTTATTTTATTTCAGTTATGGCTCAGTCAACCATCTCACTCAGGCTAGAATGCAAGGTCTCTTTTTAAGCCTCATCTCACTGCTGATAGGCATGGAAGTTTTGACCCACTCCATTTTCAACCTTGGTGGTTCTCTTTTCTTTACAACACAACCTCTAGTGACTCCTGCTCCCCAGAGCTTAGTATATTTATGTTGTACCTAGTATAGACACTCACTACTATAGCTCAGAACTCCAGAACCAAGAGATCTTCAGCCCTGTACTATCAGGTAGTTAGGATTACAAATGTACACCAACCTGACTCAACTCGACTCTCCCAAGATGTAGAGGGGCATGTTTCCCCAAACTAACCTGTCCTCTTCTGTCCGACGCAGATATCAACTGCACCTCTGGCTCCTAGCAACATGGTGCTAGTGTGATCTGAAAAAGCTATGAAGCCTTTCCTAAGTTATACTGACTGTTTCCTTCTCTGAATTTCTAAAGTACTTAGAGTCATAGATCATGAGCTGTAAGGAACCTCTTAAACCCTCAAGTTCAACCCTTCCATATTAGAGCTGGGGAAACTGAGGGCCATAAAAAAATAAATGATTTGGCCAAGGTCTCAGAAGTGACAAGTGAAACAGTCAGAACTTGAACCTAGGTTGCATGGCTCCAAATACAATACTCTTTTCACACTATCACTTTGTACCCTAGACTCTGCTGGAAACTTGTCTGGCCAGCAACATATAATATTCAGTTTTTTACTATCTTAAATTGTTTTCAGTCAATTTAATTCTATTCCACAAATATTTTTTAAATTTCTTGTAGGGTTTTTTGAGGATACGGATAGTTTCTTCTAATTCCATTATGCTCCCCATAGTACATAGCTTAGGACTTGTCTTCCAAGACAAACTCCAAAATTATTTGTTGATGGACTGGCTTTGACCTACAGGAAGAGCTGGTGCCAGATGATGGAGGGATGGGAAGAACTAGTCCATTCCCTTTCTTCAAGGTAGAGTCATCCCTCATTCACCCCAAAACTCAAATCCTCCAACTTATCAGCTAAAGTTCCTAGTGAGATCAAGAACTCCCTTTCACTTGTCCCACAGTGTGCATGCAGGGAGATGACCCCTGACTTTCAGAAAGAGGAAGGCACTGTTCTCTGCAGAACAAAGCTTTCAGTGAACCTATTTTCCCTCTTTCTTTTGCTCTTATACAGAAACTAGCAAACGTGTTGGTTTGGAGAGACTAGTGTCAGGGGTGTCAAGGTTTTTAATTAAACCATGCCCAGCCTCTGTTCTCTTCGGGGTAATTGAAGGCCAGCTGCTGAGTTGTTCTAGTTATATGGATCTGGGAGAAACTGGGTCCTCATTAGTAGGGGGTGAGAATGGATGAGTTTTGTCCAAAGTAAATGCAGGCATCTCATGTGAGTCAGCCTTTAGGGAACGCCTTAGAAACATGGGGTGAAAGACAAGAAAACATGCAACTCTGTGCTTTATTAAGGTCTTAGCAGGCAATCTAGCCTTGTCTTACAGCCGTCAGACAGGATCACACTGAAATTGTTTCAGGCTAGGGAGAATGCAATATTCCCTGATGTTAAAGAAAATGATGCTAAGTTCCAATGGGTCTCTGTCATTTTCAGTATTCCTTAATAAATTGTTATTAAAATTATTCATTAAAATCCTTAATTTTATTATTTTTTAAAAAATAAAATTTATTATCAAAATTGTTAATAAATATATTAATAAATAAAGTACATAAGTAAAAAATAGGCTTGGCCTTGAGGAGAGCATGATAGTGTACTCTTTATATGTCAGTGTCATCAATAAGTATTTCATGATGACTATGGCATCATCAAGTACTGAGCTTAGAGTTGCTGACTGAAGTTCAAATCCTCTCTGTCCCTTATTACCTGTGTGGGTAACTTGTTTTACCTTTCTCACCCTCATTTTCCTCATCTGTAAAGAAGGATTGTGGGACCAGATGCCTTCTAACATTTCTAGCTCTAGTCTTCCGATTCTCTGATCTGATGATCATGGTAGCGGTGCTGGTGCTGCTGCCGGTGCTGATGGTGGCTGTGATTATGATGACGACGACAATGAGATAGAGGGAATGGATGGAGTGCTGGATTTGGAGTCAGAGAGAACTGAGTTCAAACTCCACCTCAAACAAAGACTAACTGTGTCTCTGGGCAGTACAATTCATCTCCCTCAGCCCAAGTTTCCTCAACTGTAAAGTAAGGAAAATATCATTGACTTCTACAAGGATTTTATGAATATAAAAGGAGATAATAGAATCAAAGCATTTTGCAAACTTTAAAGCATTATTTAAATTCTAGATGTTATTCTTGTTATAGAAGCTACTTTTCTCTCCCTTGCAATATGTAGCCCAGTAAAGAGAGCGCTGGGCTTGGAGTCAAATTCCTAAGTTTAAAACTGGCCTCAGGCACTTACTAGCTGTGTAACCCTGGACAAGTTCCTTAACTCTGTTTGACTCAATTTCCTTATCTGAAAATGCACTGGAGAAGGAATGGCAAACCACTCCAGTATCTTTGCCAAGAAAACCCCAAATGTGATCATAAAGAGCTGGACATGACTGAAACAAGTGAACAGCAATGACAACTTGGTGGGTAGTGCTGCTTTGGGGTTGGCTGTACATGGTGATTTGCCAGCATATTTAGCTGGGTCTCAGATAATTTAGGACATGACCCAATCAAAACAAGACTTCAAGCTTCAGATAGTCTTTGACTTTCATAATCTTTGATTTCATCAACGCTTACTCCAAAAGACATCTCAATCCTTCCACACTTCATAAAACATCATTAATCTTTGAGGCCACACTTTATAGTTCTGATATTTTCCACTTGTTTCCTCTCATATTATTATTATGGCAAAACATGCTTTTTTCCTACTAATTATGCTCTTTGCTCTGTATCAGTTCATACAAATCTTTTCACATTTCTCTGAATCCATCATATTCATCATTTTTTATGGCACAATAAACTGCATTGCATTTGTGTATCACAATTTGTTCAATCATTCTCCAGTTGATGGAGACAGATTTTGTTTCCAGTTCTTTGCTACAGTAGCAATGAAAAGTGTGCTGTAAAAATCCTTATACACATAGGTCCTTTTACTCAGATCTTGACCTCCTTGGGGTATATACCTAATAGTAATTTCAGTTGACTAAAGAATATGCCCACTCTGGTGACTTTTGTGGCAGAGTTCTAAATTGTTTTCCCAAATGGTTAAATCAAATCACACCCTCACCATTCAATACATCCTGTGCCTTTTCTCCTATCATCCTTCCAACAACTGCTATTTATAAACAAGAGATGAGCAAATTAAAACATCACCTGTGTTCCACCTTGCATCTATTGAATTGTCCAAAATGACAAAAAAGAAAATACCAATTATTATTGTTCTTAAAACATCTCATTATTAAAATCACAGTTTTCCTCCTAGTTTTTTCTCAGTTTGGGGGTAATTTCCCTCAAAAAATATATTGGCATGGAAAAACTGCATGATCTTTTTCATGGTAAAAAGGACTATTGGCTAAAAGTTTAGGTACAAGTCAGGGAGACACTTGTGCTGTTAGAAATGAGGAAATAGGTAATTTTAAAATGAAATGACAAGATCTATATGAAATGAGGACAAGTGGAGTAGGCAGAACCTGAAGAATAATTCATACTATAAAATCAATATTATGAAAATGAACAGTTTTGAGACCTTTTATAAACTGATTAAGGACACAATGAGCAGAATCAGGAGAACATTTATACAAAACAATACAGTAAAAACAAACAATTTTGAAAGCTTTAAGAAACTATGATCAATATGGTGACTATTAATGATGCCAGAGGACCAATGATGAAACATACTATGCATAATAGAGAGGTAATAGATTCTTTCCATGAAATTGTCTGTTTTGAAATCTCACCTTTTAACTAAAAGGGAAGCTCCACTGATACCAATTCAATCAAGTTCTGCATCTGGAATAGTTTATGGAGTGGAGAGGGATCTGGCAAGATACTCAAAGCGCTGGTCTCTTCCTCTAGCTCCCTGCATCACTTTTAACAAGTTCCCCAAATTGCCTAAGTTTCAGTTTTCTTAAGTGTACCGGGGGGATAACAGTATCAACCCTGCTATACCCAAAGGGCTACTGTTAGGATCAAATGAGAGAACTGAAATGAGTTTGCTTTGAACATTTAAAGATGATACACAAATAAGAAGGATGGCTAATATTTCTGGTCCAAGTAGACCCTAAGGCTACAGCTGTGTTGTTGTTGCAGTTTTTTTCCACTGAAAAGTAAGGCTTATTCTCTACTGGATCTATCTTCTGCCTGAATCCTGCCTCAACTAAAACTAACTTGGAGTACAAATACCTTTGCCTGGGGAAAGCAAAGGCTTTTTTCAGACAAGATAAATTGTAGTATTGGGAATATAGCTTTTTTTAAAAAAAAGGCATTAAAAAAAAGATTAATGGCATTAAAAAAAAGATGGCATTGAATAAGTACATTACATTAAATGAGTTAATAGAAAAATTATATGAATTTTATGAGTAAAAAGGAACTTCATGTGTTACCTTGTCCAAACCTTTCTCCACTATACTTTACAGAATAGGAAACTGGGGCCAAGGGAATCAATTAATTGAAAAATGTACTAAGTATAAGAGGAGAGGCTTGAGCCTGAATTCCCTCATTCCAGAGTTAGTGTTTTTTCTACTGAACCACGGTATCTCTTTCATTCATTTAAGGAACATCTAGTAATCATCTACTCTATAAAGGATATTTTGCCCAGAAGGAAAGGAAATAAAAGTATATATGTATATGGTTCCTGATCTTGAGTGATCTACAACCTAGGTGAGGAGGGTGTGTTAGTCAAGTCATCCAGAGAAGTCAATAAGTGCTGATTAAATGTGTATTACATGCCAGGCACAGAACTAAGCACCTACAATACAAAAAAAAAAAAAATGTAAAACCAGTAAGCCCGTCCCAACTCCCAATGAGTTCATCTATTGGGACATACAACATGCAAACACCTATGTACCCAGTAACACAAGAAGTAATCTCAGAGAAAAGCCACTAGCATTAGAGGGACCAGGAAAGGTTTCTTGAAGGAGGGATTTTAATTGAATTTTGAATGAAAGGTGGAGATAAGCAAAAGACATCCTGGCATGTGGGGCAGTCAGTGTAAACACAGAGGCAGGAAATAGGATATCTTGTGAATTGAACAGAAAGGTTAGCTTCTGGATTATAGTGTACATTGAGAAGAGTAAAGTATAACAAATCCAGAAAGGCAGGAAGGAGCTGGGTTGTGACAGGATTTAAAAGGCATGCTTTATATTTTACCCTAGAGTTTATTGAGTAGGAAAGAGTGTGATGTGGTCAGATCTGTACTAGAGGAAGATCATTTTGCCAGATCAGGAGAAGGGAGAGACTCCAGGTGGGGAAACCCATGAGATTGTGAAGCCCTCCTGCACAACAGATTTCATATTTGGAATGAGAGGGTAAGAAGTCAAGAATGGCACCAAGCTTTTGAACCCGAGTGGCTGGGATGATAACACTCTTGAGAGTAAAAGAGAAATTTGGAAAGGAAGAGGATTGAGGAGAAACACGAGTCCTGTTTTGGAAATGTTGAATTCAAGAGGTCTATGGCACATCCAGTTCAAGATATTCAAGAGGCAATTGGAAAGAGTTAGGAGAGAGACTAGGGTTTGATAAATAGATCTGAGAATCATCTGAATAGAAATATTGACACAGCTCATGGGAGCTTATGAGATCACCAAGTGAGAAAGTATAAAGGAAAAAGAGAAGAATCCTAGGACAGAATCTTGGGGGAGTAGGGGAGCATGGAAAGTGGGCTTGATCTAAACAAAGATCAAGAAAAAGAAAGTGAGGAGGAATAAGACAGGTTGTAGAAATATGGGGAGAGAACAATGTCACCAAAATCTGGAGAGAAAAGAATATTAAAGAGAGGGTGTCTGAGGAAAAATGAGGACTGAAGAAGATCTTTGGATGGGCCAATTAAGAAATCATTGGTAATCACGAAGAAAACCATTTCAGTTGAACAATGAAGTCAAAGGGCAGACTGAAGAAAGTCTAGAAGCAAGTGATAGTAAAGGAAGTTAAGGCACAAATTGTAGGCTGTTTTCAAGAATGTTAGCCATCAAAGGGAGGAGATACAGAGAACTGCAGGATGATAGACAGCAGGGATGGAAGGATCAAGGGCTTTGACTGTGGGTTTAATTTTTGTTTGGGGTTTTTTATATGAGGGAGTGATAAGAGTATTTGTAGGCAACAGGGAAGCAACAAATAGGCAACAAAGGAAGATTGATGTTGTTGAGAGAGTTAGGATGATAGAAGAGGCAATATTCTGGAAAAGACAAAATGGATTAGGATCAAGATTGCATGTTAGTCTTAGCAAGGAAAAGGATCACTGCTTCAAGCAAGATAGGGGTGAAGGAAGAGATAGTGGTAGAAGACATCTGAATGATGTCAGGGAAGAGCCCTTCTAATGTGTGTGAGGGTACCTGATATGTGCTCTGTCTGTTCTCAAGTATTCTGGCTGCCTAGGATGATTTAATGAGATACTGCCATCCCCAGGCAAAGTCCTATAAACCAATCATTTCTAAGCCCTAGATCAAAAAGTATTTTCCCTGTGTCCTAACCACTATATTCTCCATTAGGTGTCAGGAATGAAAATTATAACTTAATTCCTTCGATACTTCATGGTCTGAAACTGGATACTGCCTCTTCCTTGGTTGATCTCAGCTTTTCCATAGCTTCTCCAATCCTTCACATTTCACTAAATTATTATAGGATTTCCTCTGGATCTTTTAATATTTCATATATACTTGTGCAGTGCTCAGATGTCCATCTTTTATGGCAAATTCTTACTGATGTGCTCGTCACTGAAAAATATTGTACTTGTCACAAATTGTCCTTGACACTGTCAAATGGTTCAACAGTTATAGTTTACCAATATAAATGACACTGAAGGAGTTGTGTTACCATCTTCTTTGCTGCTACATCCTAAAAACCATTGGACTTTTTTATCTGACTTGCAGTTAAAATCTCCTATTTTTATTTTCTTTTTATTATATATTATTTTTTTATTATGAATACTATATTTTCTGATCCTGGAAAGTAGGGACAGTCATGTTTTGTTTCTTTTTTTAATGACCAGCATTTAATAGTGCTTTCTGAAAAAGAATCCTCTGGAAACAATGTCTTAACCCAATGGAGTCATTCTATTATTATAATCTAAGGTGCTGTTGCAGTCAAGACAGTCATAGATATATTTGGTGGTACACAGGTAAAATTACTTGTAATTGTTTACAATGCTTGCCAAAAGCTTGTCCATGATGGTTGAAAGCATGATCTTTTCAAGGTAATAACTGCTGTTAATGAGTTCACCAATGTTCTTTCAAGTATAGACTAAGAGAGAAGGTCCAATTTGAGAGACATAGGAACCTAGAGATATATGACCAGCACAGTGGATGAAGCACTCATCTTGGGTCAGGAAGACTTGAGTTCAAATCCAGCTTCAGACACTTACTGTGTGACCCTGAACAAGCCATTTAACCTCTGTTTGAGTTTCCTCGACTGTAAAATGTAGTTAATAATAGCACCTACTTTCTAGGATTGTTGTGACAATCAAATGACATCATGTTGTTAAAGTGCTTAGCAAGATGCTTGACACATAGTAGGAGTTTAAGAAATGCTTTGTTCTTTCCTTCTTTCCTTCCTAGAGCCATCCCTGGAGAAATTGGTAAGAGCCAGTTCAAATGGTAGACCTCTCCCTACTCCCACCCCCTAAACACATACCTTTAAAAAATAAATTGATATTGGATTAAAATAAATATCAAGCACAGTCTAAGGGTGAGCGTGTGTGTGTGTGTGTCAGTGTGTGACAGAGAAGTGGAGAAAGAGAAAGAGGGGGGTGGGAGACAGGGAGAGAGAGAGAGAGAGAGAGAGAGAGAGAGAGAGAGAGAGAGAGAGAGAGGTAGAGAGGGAGGGAGAGAGAGAGACTAGACTAGAGGCTAGCAGACCTACCATCTTTACCTCTCTGTGATGAAGTGAAGGTGAATGCGGAAAGTTGGTGTTAAAGAATGGCTGTTTTTCTACGAGCCTCAGGCTTTCTTTTTAGCACCAGCTAGGGGAGCTGACTCCTTTCCCACCCACCAGCTGCTTCTATGAGTCACTGACATAATACATAGCAGGATGGGAGAGGGTATTCCAAATCATAAAACGAAAGTATTTAGGGGGTAAAGAGAAGGCATCTTTGTGGTTCCTTCAGCGATGTCTGCACTCAAGGGATACAAAACATCAGCACTAGAATCACTATATACACATTCATATCATTAAAGGAACATTACCTTGCTGAAAACCCATTATCTCTCAGTGTTGTGATTTGAAAAATTCTGAAATTCTCAGTACAAGATCCATGGTATTGTCTGCTGAAATAAAACAAATGGTAGGAGCCTAGATTCTTGTCCTTGAAAGATGGAAGTGAGAAAAATCTTAATGAATCCTAATTGCAGGTGAAAACTGAGAAAGGTGAGCAGTACCGACCTTGGGTATGAAGCTCTTCCTGAGGCTAAAAACTTGCTGTACAAGATCTGAGATAGAAAACTGCTGTTTGTTTATTTTTATATTAATTAGAAAAAGAAATAAATCTTTTAAAATGATGCAGCACAAGAATTTAACTTTGGTTTGAAAAAATATGACATTGTAGGACATGTACAGAAAGTTTTCAGGACTTTTCTCTTTAAAATTCCAGGAGAATTAGCTAGAAGAATATAGCACTCTTTTGAAATGTCAGAAATTCCAGTGTGATAGTATTGACCTGGTGTGCAGGACTCTCCTTACCAAAACAAGATGCCAATGGAATTCCATATAATTCCTATCACACTATTCCAATTAGATGAATTGGAATATTTTCCCTGAGGTCAAAGCAATTGACTGCCTCACTGGGGAAAAATTGAGTAATTCAGATGAATTGAGAACTGGTTAATATGAATTAGTGATGTCTGAATTATAGGATTGTCATTTGCCCCAGTTTATTTGTTACAACATTTAAAAATGTTGGAACAAGAGGAGACCTTGGAGCTCTTCTAACTCATTCTACACCTGAACATGAATTTTCTCTACAAAATCTCTGAAAACTGGTCACCCAGTTCCTATTTAAAGATCTCCCATGGGAGGAATCTACTACTTTTACAAGCATCTCATTCTAACATTTAGGAATGCTTTTTCTATCTATTGGACTGAAATCTGCCTCTCTGTAACTTTTGCCCATGGCTCATTGTTCTGTCTTCCAGGACCAAGGAAACGAAGTTGAATATTCCTTCCTTATAGCAAACTTCCAAATACTGAACATATCCCCTGAAAGTCATCTTTTCTGCAACTAAATTGTCTTAATTCCTTGAATTGATACTCTGAGGATATGGGTTTGAATTCCCTCACCAACTTGGTGGCCAAGAATGGTTATCACCTCTCTTACTCTGGACCTCACACTTCCACTGATACAGCCTAAGACTGCAATTTGTCTTTTGCCTACCACATTCATTTATTCCTCAACCAATATTTATTAGGCACATACATCTTCACAGTACTTTGCTAGGCATTGGAGATTTAAAGACAAAAATAGCAAAACAAACTCTGTCTTCACATTGTTAACTCATATTGAACCTGTAGTCAGTAAAACTACTGAGTCTTTTCACATTTCTACCCAGGCATGTCTTCCCCATTCTGCCATCCTGTACTTTAATTCTTTTAGTTCAAGCAGAGGGGAGAGGAAATACACACACACACACACACACACATATACATATATATATACAAATGTGATATATATTATATATATAATATGTGCATACATAATGTTACTACATTTATATTATGTTATGTTACTACAATTATATCACATGCATATGTACCTATTTAAGTTCAGTACATTCTTCTAACCTATCAAGATTTTTGCATGACCATTTGGCCATGCAATACATTAGTTATCCCTCTAATCACTTCCCATGAACCCATTCCCATCCTAGGCACTGTGGGAAATATAAGAGGAGCCCCTACATGTGAAGATATTTTGGAAGGCATTTTTTCAAAGGACTTCTTTTGAAATCAGATTTTTCCCCCTCAGATAATCTTATTGTATCTAGCAGCTCATTAGATCCAATCTGCTGTTCTGCCCTTTCAAGCCCAATCAGATGTCACTATGCAACAGTCTGGTGCTTATTTTTGACGGCCTAACTGATTTCCTTCTTCTGACTTCACTGCTCCTTTGATTACTAGATTCCAAAGCAGTTCTTCCACATGAAGCAACAACAGAGGAAAATTCTTCCAGTCATACTGGTTTCTGGTAAAGAGTTGAGATGAAGCTCACTGTCAACTAACTACTTCCAAAAATGATACCCAAGTATTTGCAAGCATTTCAGTATCTTGTCACCAGGATCCTGTTATTTTAGACAGCATCCCACATTTTGTGCTGATCTATTAAGACTGTTCATTGGTCACCTTTATTTCTCCATTTTGGCCACTTGTCAGCGTTATAACATCTCTATATCATATCCTATCCAAGACTCAGTTGATTCCTCACCAGATAGACATGGCAACTCCCCCTGAGAAGTATAACTTCCCTTAAGTATGTATATAGTTTTCTGGACCTTCAAATCTGGACCTCATAGCTGAATTTCATAGCATCTTTGGGGATTCTCTTCCTTTGTATGAGAGTCTTAATATGATTTTCATCTATTCTTTACTGAGGGGTCTAATGGGTAGTTTATAGGCATTCTCCAAAATTCTAATCCGGGAGCAGGGGAACCTGTGGCCTCGAAGACTAGTATACTCCACAGGTACCCAAATGTGACTTCAAAGTCTGGATTCAGTCAAAAGGCTGCACCTGAGGAACTGGAGGCCCACACAGTGCCCCAAGGCCAAAGGTTATAGACCCCTGTCCTAATCCCTCTGGGGATGCTAGAATGTACAAGTAATGAAATTAACTTATAGAGCACTCTTTCTATTTGCCTCCCTACAAATGTTCAATAATTATTTCACTGTCCTCCAAAACCCTTCACAGAGCCACCATGGGCTTCCTCACTAGTTTTATCTCCAGTGGCAGTAGACATTTCTAGCATCAAAAGTCCTCAAAAGAGATTCCATTCAAATATTTCACACCAACATGGTAAAAAAAAATAGCACCCATACTATATACGTTAGCTTAAATAATACTCAGAAAATACAAAATAATACAAAACTTAAGCACACAACAATGCAAATGAATAGGTAACCTATATAACTTTAGCATATTATTACAGTATTAGCATGAATTAAAGGGACAATTAGACAACCATTTGATGCATGAGTGGATTCTGAGTAGGAAAAACAAAAATTGAACAAAATAGACCCTGTTCAATAATAAGGACCAGGCTGTGGTGGTACCATGCCAAAGGTCATATACTATACCCAATACCAGAGAGTGCTCAGAAAAAATATCCTTTTCTCTAGGGTTCTCAAACAAAAAGAATCTTCATGCATCTTTAGTAGGCTGTAATTTATCTTGAATTGTACTCTTGGCTCAACCTCCACCTGAAAAAACTAGTCATCTCCTACAATACTACACCTCAGTGAAGTCACAATAACATAGCATTTTTATTTTATCATATATAGGCATCACTTAGCAAAATATAATTCTCATTAAATAACCTAGAGGCAAAGGGAATAAAATAAAATAAAATATATCAAAACAACTGCTACAAAGGAGGTATATCTGAAGTTCCTCTCCAAATCAGGCTAATTTTAATCAGTTTACATGCATACCTAAAAACCAGAAGCATAGTTCAGGTGCTAAGATTCAATCAATCACTCAAGTAGCTTTTATTAAGTTTCTACTATGTGTCAGGCACTGAGATAAGCACTAGAGAGTAAAAAAAAAAAAAAGAACATACATCCATACATACACACACACACGCACACACACACACACACACACACACACACACACACACACACCCCAGATTCTGCTCTCAAGGAACTCATAGTGTTAAAGGGAAGAGTACATGCAAACAAGTATGAAAAATAAGATACATGCATGGTAAGTCGGGGGTAGTCTCTAAACTGGACTGGTTCAGAATTGGGACTTAAGCTGAAAGCTGAAGGAAGTCAAGGGAGCTAAGAAATGAGATGAGGAGGGAGACAATTCAAGGAACAGGAACTAATCATCAGGTCTGTTCCATCAATGTCCTTCTGGGGAGGGTGGGGTGGCATTGTCTAATAAGCTGAGGGAGACTGGGTTCTAAGACCATGATTCTTCCTCCAAGTTCTTTTCTTTGTCTCTGTCACTATCTGCCTCCCAGAGTGGCTAGTTCATCAGCTGAGTTATAGAAGACACCAACACTCCTCACTGCTTATTCTTCACTTGTGGAATAGACTGCAGGAAACGATATTGTTCTTGGATTCCCCTATGGAATGATGACTACATTTGTCTATGGCAGGTTAAAACATGTTTCCCCCTTCTAAACTATTTTAAGCCTTTTTTTCTTAAAACATACTTTTAATTGACTCTGTGTAAATGGAGTATTCTAAAAGCAAGGTAAACTTCAGGCACATTTTGCCCCAATGACCAGAAAAATCTAAATCAAGGATGATAATTGGCATTGATTCTATAGAGATTAGCCAATCAGCCAATCCATCATCAGGTATTTATTGAGTGCCTTATAGCATGCATATAGGCAGCTAGATTGTACAATGGCTGGAGCATGAATATGGTTTAGTCAGGAAGACCTGAGTTCAAATTCAGTCTCAGACAGTAATAAGCCCCGCAAACCTGGACAGTCAATTAAACTTCTTTGCCACCTTCCTTATATGTATAATGGGGATAATAATAGCATCTACCTTAAAGGGCAGCTGTATGAATAAATTGAGGTAATGTTCACAAAATATTCCATACACCTTAAGGTACCATATAAATACTAAATTATATTTCCCAGTTTTAGTCTAAGAATGAAAAAAAAAAAAACTTAAGACTTCTCTCCTTCTTTCCTCTACAAATTCTATGCAATCAAGGGCAGCAGGGTGAAATGACTTCTGGACCATGAGCCAGGAGAGCTGCATTTTAGTTCTTGATGTGACACAAATAGACTCGATAAATTGGACTGCTGTCTGTCCCCTGAACTTGACCTAAAAGTATTCTCTCTATTCCTTATATTTAGAATGTCCTCCCTCTACTTCTTTGCCTATTGAGTTGCTACTTATCCTTTAAACCTTTGGCTGACCTATAAATTACAACTTTTCGAGGCTCAATTTCCTCTTTTGTAAAATGAGGGAGATAGACTAAGTAGTCTCAGAGGCCCCTTTCAGTTCTGACAGTCTTTGACTATATGAAATTCAGTTGGGAGAGTTTAGGTCAAAGATAATAAAGATTGAGCTAGGTTTCTGAAGGAGGGTACAGGATGCCCTGAAAATAAGACAGAAACCTATTTATCTGGGACTATTTGATGTAATTCTGCCTAGGGGTGGGGGGATGGACTAAATGATATATTTCACATGTTTCCTATGGCTGTGATTCTTGCTTATCCCAGACACATAATAAATAAATATATATTTGATGACGACAGTGATTCTACGGAAACAAAGTTCTTTGAAGGCGTCTTGGGAAATACGAGATGAAATCAAATAAGAAATGAAATAATTTAGAGTTATACTGCAGGCCTGTTGCAATTGACTGAGAGGTCATAGCTTAAATGATTTGGATGCCTAAAATGAATGAATCCAAACAGAATCCCCAGAAGGATTTTTGAAAACAAAATAGAAAGGAAGAGGCCCAGAGGCAGGTCCCAAATGGTAAGAGAAGCAGAGCACAGGCAGATTGAGAAGCAGAAAACAAGATAAATCATTCAACATTGGATGAATGTTTTATTAAAAGTTCCTACTATGTGCGGCACACTGAACTATATGCTAAGGGAGAAGAGGGGAAAAAGTTCAGATAAGACAGTGACCTGAAGAGGGGTGATCAAACTTACTGTTGTTCGGTTGTTCTCAGTTGTGTCTGAGTTTTCAGGACCCCATTTGCAATTTTCTTGGCAAAGATACTGGATAGTTTGCTATTTCCTTCTCCAGGGTGAGGAAATTGAGATAAATAGAGTTAAGTGACTTGTCCAAGGTCACATAGACAGTAAGGATCTGAGGTAAAAACTTATACACAGGTAGCTATCACAAAGAGTTGATTTTAAGAATAGTAAAGACATACAAAAAAGGAACTATGTGAGATCAGAAGAGAAAGATGTTCCTTGTTAGGGACAGTCAGGGAAGTCTTCATAAAAGAGGTGGCATTCAAGTTTTGATTTAAAAGATGGGTAGGATTTGGTTGGTCAACAAGCAATTACTAAACATTCAGTATGTGCCAGGAAATTTGCCTATTGCTAGAGATACAAAGAAAACCAAAACTACAGTCAGTTTCTGCTGCCAAGGAGTACACATTCAAAAAGGGGAGATGGCATATAAAACACAGATAGTGTAAATGGAAAGTCATCTCTTGAGGAAGCACCAATATCTGGGGAGGAGGGTAGAGAGACTGGGAAGACCTCTTGCAGGAGTCATAATTTGATTTGATTCTTTCTAAAGAGCCAGGGAAGCCAGGAGGCAAAGGTAGGGAAACTCATTAAAGACTCAGGGGGCAGTCAAAGCAATGTCATGGTGCTTATTGAGTAAAGGGAGTTCATGGTCAGATCTAAGCTTTAGGCAAACCGCTTGGGCTGCTGAGTAGGGGGTAAATTGAAGTAGGTAGAGTTTTGAGGCAGGGACCAACTAGAAGACTTTTCCACTAGGCTTAATGAAATTGATGGGAGTTTGCAACAGTAGAGAAGAAACAATATAAAAGAAATATGTGGAGGTAGGAAAGCCAATACTTGGCAACAGATTGGATACGTGGTATGAAAGAGAGTAAAGAGTTCAGGATGACCTGGAGGTTTTGAGCCTAGGTGACTCAGAGAATGAAAACAGTAATAAGAAATTGAGAAGAGGGCTGGCTTTGAAGGACAGAGAATGAGTTCTTTCTTAAACATATCAGGTATGAGATGTCGATGGGAAATCCAGTTCAATATGTTCAAAAAGCAGTTGGTGATCAAAGACTGAGACTCAGAGAGAGGATGAGGCTAGAAATACACATCTGGCAATCATCTGAAAGCAAAGATATAGAAAGAGGATGGTTTTAGCCCAAGGAATGTGCTGGAGAGAAGATATGGTGGTAGGAAAGTATAGGGCAAGTTTTTAAGTGGAATGTCTATGGAGGAAATAAATATGAAATAAAGCAGTGAGGACAGGATAAAGACTGACCATGGAGTACCTTGAATGCCAGGGGAGTTTGAACTCTATTGAGTATAAAACAGGGAGCTATTGAAAACTTTTGAACAGACCATTTAAGGATTTTAGAGCTGTCCAAAGCCCAAGAGTCATTTAGACCAACCCCCATATTTAGTGAAATAGCCTATTTATGAATAAGAAGAATAATCATAAAACATTATTTCTATTTCTTTGATGGACTGAAGTTTTTGAAGTACTTCCATTGCTATATAATCTTATATGACTCTCACAACAACCCCTGAGCTAGGCAAGTTTTGTGTTATCACCTCTTCTTACAGAGGAAAAAAACAACCCCAAAGAACATGGAATATTATTAGAATTGGTTGGAAGGCACTCTTGGGATGGTCTAGTCTAACCCTCCCCCTTACTTTATTTAGACCTCAAGTGTACTAACTCCCAGTCCTGGGTTCTTATGTGCTCACATGGCACAGAACTGAAGGATAGTCATTTCTTTGGACACCCTTTTATCAGTCTTTGTCCCATCTCTGATGCTGTTCTCTGGATGGTGACAGTGACTCTACAACCTTGTCTTTTTACCCTAGAGCAAGTAACAAGCAAGGAGAAATGCAGGGCTGCTGACCATACATTCACACACACACACACACACACACACACACACACACACACACAGAATAAGGGAATAAGCATTTATTAAATGCTTACTCTGTGAGTTACTGTCACTGGGCTACATGCTTTAAAAATATCTCATTTGATTTTAACAATAACCCTGTATTACCCATTTGTGAAGGTTAGAAGTTGAGAATTAGTCTGTAGCCAAGGCAAGAAGTCAGTCTTTGGTCAGGAATAGAGAGTTCATCTGTGGACAGGATTATAGGTATAATTTGATATAGGATTAGGGGACTGAAGTGTTAACAACTCAGTCTCATGTCATGAAGTAGGGCAAAGCTAACTGACCATTTTAGGGGTTGCATCCATGAATCTGGCCTCATTAGGCTGAGGGAAATAGTAACAGAACAGATCTCAGAAACCCCATCCTCAAAGTTAACCTACAGAACCTAAATGTATTTCCAGCAGTTGGTGGTCAAATTAGCTCCGTGTGAGATTCGGAGTTCAATGATGATTTTATTTTTAACTGACCAAAAACCAAAGAAGTGTCTTCAATCCAGTTAATTACAAAGAGATCTACAGATTCGCAGTTTGACTCTTCATGAAATTGTTTCTGTATATGTGTGGGACAGTAGACAGAAAGCTTTGCTAATACTGAGATCTGCATAAGGAAGAAAAACAATTTAAGATGAACCCCCCAAATCTTGTTGTCATTTGTTTCACATATGTTGGGCTCAATTAATGCGTCTTGAATATTCTTATGACAGTGCCAGAAAGAATTAACAAGAAAAGGATGCATCTTCCCTTTTCATCTCGATTGGGTGGCAGGAACCTCGCAAAGTTGAAAAGCTGCTAATTTAGTAGTCAGTGGTGTCAAATAAAATTTCTAAACTGTATGTCTATAAAGGAACGTCTTAGCAATAAGGCACAGCAAATATGCTTCAAAACAGTGCAGTCAGCAAATCTGGTTCAGGTTTTGAAATATCTGGCAATGACATTTATTAGAAAGAAACTATAATATATCAGTGGTATAAAAAGCTGTCTCTTCATCAGTGTTGCTTTATTATAGGCACTAATTTTGTGCAAAATCCTTTAGATTCTTTGCAAAACACCTGCTGAACTTAAAGAAATATGGTTAGTGCTTGCACAGAGACAGATGTAGCTTAATCACATAATACTGAATTTGACTTCGCAGTGCTTAACAATAAATGAACTGAGCACACCAGTACAGAAGGCTTAAATCTTCCTCAAATTTGTATAAAATTTCCAATGAATGTACTGTTTGAACTGATTCTTTCTTCATCAAGTCTGAGGAAATAAACAAACAGCAATTATGGGAAACCCATTCAGGCTGGAATTTTAAAATTTAATTAAATCAAATAAAACAGAAAGTCTGAAATTTCTTTTCATTCCTTCTTTCTTTCCTTCCTTCCTTCCTTCCTTCTTCTCTGCCTTAATTTAGCCAGTTACTTGACTATTTATTTGTGGTCAGCCTCTGTCCTTCCATCCATTTATCCATCCTTCAATTGTACCCTGTTTATTCTATTAGCTTACTTGAAAATTTCATGTTGTAGATGAATCTGTTGCAAGGTCAGATATGATGACATTATAGACTGGTAAAAGATGGAAATAGAATAAGAAAGGCTATTTTCTCATTCTCTCTTCTGCTGCACGCGATTAGTTTTATATGTTGATTGATTTTTGGTGGTAGGTTAAGTCGATTTCAATGAATTTCAGTCACCGAGTGCTGACCAGATTAAGATCCTAAATTGTTTACCCATATCACTCTTTCTTTTCTGGTCCTCCTTCAGGTTCCTAGAGTTCAGGAGAAACTGCATATGAACATACAAATGTCATATACTGTCCATGCATATCCATATACACATGCACATTCTCTAGCGAATTAACTATTCTTTCTTCATTGATTCTTATTTGCATTGTAATGTTAAATAATGGTACTTTAATTTTACTTCTTCAGATAAGCTGTGTGCTTGAGAAAGCCATAAAACAATGAAACCTCATGAATATTTATATCAATGACTACATAGCATTATAGTCATAATCTCTGGAACTGGTTCTCACCAGTTCAGAATTAATTATCAAGTTCAGTTTTAATTGCATTCTTCTAAATTACAACCCCCACCAAAAAAAAACTATAATGAATTATCTGGTAAGTACTTTACTGGGACTAATGCATCCAAGAGAGCTTCCTAAAATCCCATTCTTAATGTTTAATAACCAACCAAAGACATGTGATCCCAAACCAGCTTTCTAATCCTTGTTATCCAATGTATTAGACATTTGCGGCTGCTTCTTGGGGTTTAATGCATTTCTTTCCTCATGCAAGGTTTGGTGAGAATCTAATTGAGTTTGGGGAACTTCTTTTATTAAAAGCAAACCCCCAAAACTAACTGTTTGGCATTCTTGGAAATAGGACAGCAGACTTATCAATGATATGGTGGGAGAGGTGTTTTGAGAACCCCCATACCCTTCTTTAGAAATAATGTTCATTTACTAAAGAATGAAAAAAAATCAACAAATTGATAGCAAGAAATATTATAGAAATATCACTTTAATTATGACTGATTTATGAAAATCCAGAATTACCAAAAAGATAAATTGCAAAATGCCAAGACCCTTCAGTCTGATCTCATCCTATGTCCAAGGAGATATACAGGAGGGAGGTTCTTAACAAAGATAAACATGAGAAACCCATAATAATAAACCCACAAAGAGGAGACGAGATCACAAGCTGATCTGAAGAGCATAGAAATGATAACAGACTTAGGAGGGGAAGAGGGGATACTTAGAATCCAGACCAATGCCTAACATATAATATTTCAATAATTAACAATCTCTATCAGCCAGGAAAAGCCAAGTGAATCTTGATAAATATAGCATGATGCCCAACTGCATGAGATAGTACAAATATTACTAACCTTATTTTTTGAATGAAGAAACAGGTTCAGAGTTTGTTACTTGACCAAGGCAAAAAAAAAAAAAAATGGGAGGGAAAGCTTTTTTTTTTTTTTTTTTTTTTTTAGCATTTCATCACCAGAGCAACAAACTTCCTCTTTAATCATCCATGGTGACCAGGACTTTGGCCTTTTCATCAGTTTAAACTTGCCTTTCTTCATTAGCTTGCCTGTCAAATCTTATATCACCCCTCTATATATCAGATAGACCAATAGCCTTAGCTCTGTCACTGACCAAGCCATGCAGTCTCCAAACAGCACAATCATGGTTCCAAGCACTTCCAATTGGTTCCTGGCATGAGTTTATTGAACAAACACTACTACAAGACTCAAGGCAGAGCAGTCCGACTGTGTTAGATAAAGGAATAGTAAGATTGAAATGATCAGATGTCAAGCACAGCTACCATAACCCTGAACAATTTGAAATTATTAAAAGAGAAGTACATGTATATCTTACTTAATTTTTACCCAAGTCTCTGTGTGTTACTTTGGAGAAACATTGTTTTTAACTAGCCACATAAATTTATTGATATGAAGAACTCCCAGTGAAGAAAATACCTCTACCAATATAGATCAGTGATCAATACTTGTTCCTTGAGAGTAGGGCCCATCTTTAACATTTTTTGCATGTGACCTCAGCTCTTAGCACAATGCTGGGACATGACTTGTTAACTGATTGCTCAGCTAGAAGAATCAAGAAGCAGAATATATCACAGATTTGTACCCAGGTCTTCCTAATTCCTAGGCATATTTTTTTTATTCACTGTCTATGCAACTTTTAAGTAGCATGCAAGAGATGAAGGGAACTTAGCTATTTCAGAAAGTGAGACAAGATCTGGTATATTTGCTCCCACCTTTTCATTTTTGGGGGGGAATGGAGGGATTGAACTTTTTAGTGTCATGAAGCATTGAGTGACCCAAAAATCAAACCATAGAGAAGTGTCATCATGGACTTCCTCTCATCTAGAGTATAACCCAGAAAAAGGAAACAAAGGGAAGTGACCCTTTGACTGCTATATTTTTTCAAAGCAGCTCTGACTCTTGATATTATTTTGGGGTGTAAAAACAGCCATGCTGTCCATATGTTCATTCAACATCTATTTATAGATTGCCTGTTTTGTGCAAGGCATTGAACTTACTGCCATGAGAGACAATAAATAATGTAGTATGGCGCCTTTGATGTCTAGGAGTTTACAACCAAGTTTGGGCAGTTTGGGTACATATACCAAAAAATAATAACACAAGCCAGTTTATGATATAATTTAGGGAGGTTTAAATTGGAATTGCAGTAGGAGAAATGGCTTCTGATGTAGTGATCAGAAAAATAAAAGCTTCAAGGAAAACATAAACTTCAATTTACATCTTAAAGAAGAGGTAGGATTTGTCTAGGCAACATTAGCACAGGAATAAGGAATACAGTGGGCCAAGAGGAATGTAGTTATTCATATAATACCAAGTAGAAGAGTTTGGGGGGAACTTAGTGATGAGTCAGATTGAAAAGATTAGTTGCAGTCACTTTATAATGGGTTAAATGTCAGGCTATGGGATCTGGATTTTATCCTACAGGAAATGGGAGCCTTTGAAGTTTTTGTTTTTGCTTTTTGCACAGAGTAGTAACATGGTCAAAGTAGTGCTTAGGAATACAAATTTAATGGTTCATTATGTTCCTTTTGGGGTAACACAGGTTGTCATGAAGATGTCAATTACTCACTAATATTTCCCCATGCTAAAATACTTAGTGATGAAGGATCATGTACGCAGTTCTGGGATTCATTTATCTGGAAATGGCATCCCTGCTCAAGTGCCTTCTGTAATGAACTATGTGACATAGCTTATAAGAAGACAAAGACTCAAATATTGCCCTGTCCTTACTTTCTAGGAAGCTTCAATATGCAGCATAAGCTCCTGCATAACTTCCTCTCAAAGACACAACAGTCAGTGTCACATGTAACACCAGGAAAAAGGGAGAAGATAAACCCTGGACCATTATAGCCAGGTAAATAGTAAGCTTCTTGCAAAGCCTTACCTATCAAGCATTTCCCCAGGCTGTCAGACAAAGTCACACTACAAAACATTCCATAGGCTATATTAGCACTCAAAGTAACAGGGAACTGGCTTAAATACTTACTGAATCTGAGTCACCTAATGTTCATCTCCAGGTCACCATGTCAACCAAGCTCCTTTTCCCATGCTTGTTCCAAAAGGAATATGGCCAATGAGGCAGACAGAAGTGAATAGAGAGCAGGAACCAGAAGGGAAAGTGTATGGGTGATGCCATAGGTGAACTAGATGGTATGAAATTATAATACGGCTCAATCCATACAAGGAATGGTTATTGTGTGTAGCTCTGAAACATACTAATTCTCTAGATTAGCAATACTAATACAAAGAATTGAAGTTAGTGATCAAAGAAGGGAGAATGGAGCAATGAATGATGGGAATGTGTAGGCTGCTTGATAACTATTACAAACAGGAAGTGAGATTTGAAAAAGTCATCAGAGCATGCTCACAAAATAAAAAGGGGCAAACCACATGCCAAGAATGAGGGGTAACAGCACTCATGCTTCGTTAATATTCTCTGAATGTCAAGAAAAGCCTAGCAACATGTATAATATAAATCTGGTGGTGATCTCATGGAAGGACACAGAAAGTAGTTCCACAGGATGGACAGGCATAGTCGGGTAGTTTCTGTATCATTCAAAGTAACATCCACATCAATGAGATCACAGATTCATAAAGTAAAAATATAAGCAAATGGTCAAAAGTTCAGAATGTTGATATCAGATATTCAGGAGCTATTTATTTACAAATTTTAGATGCAGGGAAAGGGTTCAGAAATAAGAAAATTATACTCAAAGCCAAGGGCCATGAGGCAATGATGATTAAGCACAAGCTAGCAGGATAGTATAGTCAAGTCAATAAGGGAAAATGTCCACTAGTAATTCTACGATCTGGTTAGTGGGACTAGACTTAGAGTGAAAGTAACTAGAAAAATCTGAAGTCTAACAGGGACAAGCTCTAACATGGCAGCGTGTGATGATGGCCAAATCACTTAACCTTTCTAAATCTCAATTTCCTCCTCCATAAATTGGGGTTAGAAAAAGGACTTTGTACCACCTGTTTTGAAGAGTTTCTTTGAGGACCAAAGAAGATAAGATATATAAAGTGCTTTCTAGAGTGATATATAATTCTAGTTCTTGTGTTGTTTTCCAAGGTAGAAGTTTGTAAGAGATCATTTGTGATCTGACACTGAGTTTCTAGGTGAGCAACACAAGACAGAATAATCCTTCTGATTTATCCAGGAACTGAGAAGGGGAATCATCTTTTCCTTATGGACCTGGACTTAACCTTTATCTCTTAAGATGTCCTAGGCATTGACTTTTGGTTAAGAATATTCCTCCTACAACTTCCTGTTCATCAAGATCAACTTGGGACAAAGACCCAGGATTCATACAGTATATTAGTGGCTACAATGACAGAATGGTAAGTGGTGTCATTCAATTTTTACTTAAAGGGAGCCAAGTGGCCAATTCGTTTTCCAAGTGTTAAAGGTTGGATTACAGAGGCTTATGTGATGGGTCCAATCTTTAGAAAATTTCATCCCAGATTCTATCCAGAATTTTTGAATGAAGTATAAAATCTTTTCTCATGCTTCATTCATCACCTTATTTTTTAACCCATCTACTTCCCCAATCTCTCCCTACTCTCTTAACTGCACTTTGTTAAGTATGAATGCCCCACTGCAGCCAGACCAATCTCTGTGATATTGTTTATTCCTTTCCCTGTAAATTTGCTTTCTCAATTTCTCCTCAACCAGAATATTTTGATTTTGATGGAGTATGCTCTTGTATATGTTCCTTTCTCTCCTCTAACATTATCATCAGTTTGGTACATGCCTTCATCACCTCAAGTAGAACATTACGATTGCCTACTAGTTGATCTCCCCACTTCAAGTCTCTCCATACTCTGGTCCTCACTAGTAAATTAATTTTTCTAAAGTGCAAATCTGACCATTTCTTTCTTTCCCCATTCAAAACCCCCAATTGTTCCCTGTCATGACCAAGGTCAGTTATAAAATCCTGTGTTTGACTTCCAAAGCCCTTTAGGGCTTCTTATACCTCATAGGACCTCTTCTTATACCTTACTCCCCTCTCCATAATCTGCCATCCAGAGACATTGGCCTCCTTGTTATTCCTAGCATAAGACACTCTATCTTCTGACTCCAGACCCTTTTCTTAACTGTTCCCCATGCCTGGATTTCACAATCTCATTTCTACCTTAGGTTTCCTTTTCTTTCTTCAGGGCCTAGCTAAAAGCCTACCTTTCTTGAGAAGCCCTTCCTGATCTTCCTTAATTCTAGAGCCTTCCTTCTGTTACTCATCTTCAATTTATCCTGTATCTAGCTTGCTATGCAGAGTTAAATTTGTTCTCCTTCATTAAATCACAAGTAGGAACTGTCTTCTGCCCTTCTTTGCAGCCCCAGTTTGTAGTGCTTAACATCATGCCTGGCATACAAGTTCTGACTCTACAAATTCTATCCACCATGAATTTCAACCTAAATCTTGATGCTTTCATGGGACTATCAGGAGAAGGGAATCTATAGTCTCAAGGCTACATGGAGCCTTCTAGATCCTCGAGTGTGGTCCTTTGACTGAATCCAAACTTTACAGAACAAATCCCTTTAATAAAAGTATCTGTGAAGTTTTGTGAAGTTTGGATTCAAGCAAAGGGCCTCACTTGAGGAACTAGAGGTTCAAAACATGGTCTCAGGGCTGAAGATTCTTCACCCCCCCAAATAGTTTAATTTATCCCTTTTCTCAACTCTTCTAGAATTTAATATTGATATCATTCAATTGATGGTTTTATTATATATTGCATTTTTGTTTTCTTCATGTTATTCATGTTTCCTCTACTTATCTGTAATGTCCTTGAACTCTGATCTCTTTGATAGCAGAGATTTCATCCCCCATTGAATCTCCTATAATGCCTAACAGTATAGTGATACAGAGGAGTCAGCATGGTGGTTAGAGGCAAAAAGAGGCAAAGAATTAGAATAAGGAGAGCTGTGGGTTCACATTTTGCCCCAACATGTATTTGCTCAAGACACATAGTCCTCAACTCCCTCATTTGTAAAGTAAAGATAATTATATTTGCATTATTTTTTTTTGTAAAACTTTAAAGAATCTCATAAACCTTAAATAACTATATAAATATTGAGTTACATTAGTCAGCCTGGTAAAACAGATAAAAAACTAGGCCTGGAGCCAGAAAGACTGAAAAAATTCAGGTCCCATATACACCACTGTTACAGACTGACTGTGTGGTCTTCAGAAAATGGCATGATCTCCCACTACCTCAGGCGATCGTTCAAGGATATAAATTGCAGAATAATTATTTGCCCACTGAACACATGTATGTGCGTATATATGCATACACATATGTGTGTGCAAACATGTATACTTGATTTATTTAACACTTGTTTCCTTATCTCTTCCTTCACAGAGTTGGACTGTCATTTCCAAAGTCTTTTCCAGCTCTAACCATCTATAATTGCATTGAATAAACTGAATTCAAACAGAAAACATTGAACTTCTCTGAAAACTATTTACCTTTTGAACATTTCCATCGATGGTATTTGAACTCACTGGCGACTGGTATAAGTGAAGTCCTATTGGGAGTTGGGGCAGGGGGTGGAGGACCTTGAAATGGGAGTCAGAAGACTGATTTTGAGTCACAGAGCTACAATTAACTAGCTGCATAATGGTGGGCCTCCATTTTCTTAGCTGCAAAATGGAGCTACCAATCCTTACAGTGCTAAACTCATTGTAAGAAAGGTACATTGTAAGCTACAAAGTACTATGTAAGCACAAGCTATTGTTTCTATTAGGCGGCAGCTTAAATCCATAGTAATATGGCATCATGAGTAAGATCAAGGGAGAACAGTTATATTATTAATGACAGTAGCATGTCCTTAAATGGAGCTGTGTATGAAGTGAGTAAACCTTCCTGACTCAGAGAGTGGGTGGCAGACACAGTGGAGTGACCATTCTCACCCAACAATATTTCACTTGAGGTGCTGAGGTTCCTGCCTAAGTGATTTTCATCCTCAGACTCCTTGGATCCCATGGCTGCCTGAATCAGACACAAACAACTGCTTGCAGCTATATGATCTGTCTTTTTTAAAACAAAGTTTTATTGCCTGCCACTGGTTTTTGACACCTTTATTCCATAATTTATCAGACACAGTAGAGCTTCAGTCATTATTAAATATCCTACAAATGCCCAATTAGGAATACATAACATATAACATATGACACAGCATCCGTTTTTATCATGCTGTGTCAGAAACACTGCTAGTAAGACAGAGTAGTCCTAAAATATTCTTATCAGTGGGATAATAATAACAATGGAAATAACGACAAAAGTGATAACCTAAATTCATATAGAGAATGTCTTTCAAGAATCTTCAGCAAAGACACGCATTAAAAGTATCTAAAATATATCTGCAATGAGTTAGATTCTCATATTGTACCTCATTTTGACAGGGGAAACCTAGTGCAGCCCATATGCAGAGATCAGCCCATTTGCGGATAGGCTGGCTCATTTTGAAATAGTTAAACGGACTTCTGAAAGTAAACTTAAGCCACTGGCACTGCAGCAAAATCCAGTGTAGAAACTCTTACCCTACTCAAGGTCCTTCCCTAAGACAGGAAACAACCTCTTCTAATCAGGAACAGTGCTGTGTGACATAAGAATTATCAGAAGACAGCTTTTGGTGCTAATAATGAAAAGTAGACCTCCTTATCCACTCCATTACTGAAAAGTTGTGTCTCTGAGAAATACAGTGCTGAGACTTCACTCTTGGGTTCATCCATCTCAAAACAACAACCTTCAGAGTTTGGTGGATAGCCCCTTAATCAGTTCTGTTTTGTTGGTTTTGATTTTTGTTTTGTTGGTTTGATTTTAAGTCTGTTTACTCATTGCACGTTCATCACCTCAGGTTCAGTTCCATAAGAGATGTATAAGGATTTTGTATCACTAGGGAAGTGGACATCCTTTGCAGGTCTCTGTTGGTCTGAATGTATTTATGTGGAAGTAAAGGGAATCAGAAGTAGGTTCTGAGTCATTCAGCCGCTCAGAAGTGGTCTGACTACTGATTAAACATTTCAGTTTAGTCCTGAGATTTATTCTCAGGTGTACATTCCAAACCTTCTCCCTCATCCTACCTCACAAGTTCACTGATGAGAGGAAAGGTATTGTACTACCCTGGAAGTAGTATGAATATATAGAGCCATTTAAAAGAATTTGAAAAAAACTACTGAAAAAAGAACTACTAGTAATGTAAATGGTAAGTAAACTCATCAGGGGAAATACTAGTGAACCAATCCTTCAATTTTTAAATGGATCCTCGATCTCATCTATATAGATACACCTTCTATTTGTAGAAGTTAAAGCCAATTCATACCTTTTCATTGTGCTGTGATTTTCGTTCATGTTCATCCATAGATGTCAACCAAAGAGCTCCCCAAAACAACTGAAAATCTTTCTTTGGTTCTTTTAATAATTAGTAGATCTTAGTGAAGAATAAGATTGTATACCCTTTGCATCTAATTCTCATGACATAACCAGGCTAATTCATTTTTAGTCCTATGTGTCCTTGATAGGGTCTTTCTCATTGACTTTCACATGGAAGTCATCATTGCTAATAAATATATTGCAGCCTAGCTATACCCACCAAGTGTCCTTCCATTGCTCATAAGGTGATCTGTGATTTCAGTTCCTATGAGATCATCATGTTGCATGATTCACAGGTGTATTGCCTCACTGGGAAAATATCAATGTATAAAAGATTTTTTTTACAATAGCTGTGGTGGATTCTGACAAACTGGCATGGCTTTGACCAAGGATCTAGCAATAGACTGTCTACTCTCTGAGGACCAGCCTAATTAAGTATGGAAGGACTCATCACTAGTAAATGGCAAATATTTTTGCTATGGTGAACTATGAAACAATAAAAAATCTGTTCCCATTACAAAGTGTAAGTGAAATGTTGTTACCTGAAAACTCATCTTTCATAATTTTGAAAGGGGCAGAAAAAAAATACAATCAGTACTTATTTAAACTCAATTTAATGGTTTTAAGAGTCTCTGAATCGATTTCTGAATTGAGGCAAAAATTCTGTTCTATCTAAAAATGGGTAGATTTTTCGGTCCAAGACATTACTTATCCACTACATTACAAAGGAAGAGAATGTGACTTTAATACCCTGGTCATTGATTTCTCATAGAAAGTGCTACAGAACAGCCGAAAAAGGAACAACTTAACATTTTTCATGCTGATGAAGACTGGATCCTATAAACAAAACCATCCAGCAGGTTGTCCACTGATGATACATACCTATGAGAAAGTGACTGATGAAAAAAGTGGAGCTCAGAAGTCCGTGAAATCATCTTCTTTATCTATTCTCTTATAGGGGCCATCTCTCATAAACTGGTGTCTTTAGCTAGAGTTCAATCCACACGTCACCTGAGGTGGAATGTATTTTTCCCCGAGCTCTTTGAAATGCTCTTTTCCAATATAAACAGGAGCAATAATTCAGGTCAGGTGAACTGTGAATTGATTTGGATATTATAAGCTATTTCTTTTTATCTCTTTCTCACACATACACACATATACATACATGCTTATACATATGCCCACACTCCACATAGCTTTTCTCCCTCCTAATACCACAAAACTCCCTCTCCAATTCCTTCCCTTCTTTTATATATACATACCTACATGCAAACATAGTACATAATATGTATGTTTATGTATATACATACATACAAGTATGCATCAGCGCATATCAATATAATTGTTCGCAAACGCCATTCTTATTTGGTTTTGCTGCTGTCTTTATACTTCTTGTTTCAAAAAAAATTGAAACTCCAATTCCTGAAATATCAGTGTTATATTCAGAAGAGCAAACAAGTCACTTTTCCAGCTGCATTAACATTTACCTAATCTTGGTCTGCCTAAAGAGATGGTTTTAGAGAATGATGACCTATGAGTTGGGTACCATGCTGAATTCTTTGACATGGAAGCAGTTCTTGCCTTACCATGGAGGTTCAAAGTGATAGATACCAAGGCCTTATTCATCTGTTAATATTCTTCAAAATTACAATGGCCTGAATACCCTTAAGCATGCTGGGAAATACTGATTCAGTGCCTGAATCTTTTTTCATTGTGTTACCTCTCCCCACACTTTTATCTCCCATTTTACCTAGCCTGTGTAGACAAAGCCATGGTGGTTTTTACAAGCATTTAGCTGCTTGTTAAAATCAAGCTTCTGGAACTTTAATTAATGATTGGATTGTCACTAGTTTTATTTTATTTGAGACTGAATTTTTATTTGAGGTCAAATTACATTCATCAACAGGCAATAGCTTGGCCACTACTATTTAAGCTAATATTTATCAAGTCACGTATTTCTTATGACCTTTACCTATCAACCTCTGGGTCTCAGGACTCATCCCGATAAATGACCTGACAAGAAGCAATGAGTAGTAACTAGTAGAAGTGATGCATTAGTGGAAGATAGTATTAAAGAAGTCTGAATGTGGAGCTGTTGAGCAGGATAGAACAAAAAGAGAGGATAAGCTAGGTTAAGATGAATAAAATAGAAAAAAATAAAATGATATATATATCCACATACATATGTATACATATATGTATATGTCTGTCTGTATGTATATGTGTATGTATGTATAACAACCTCAATCTCATATATCTAGATTCATTAAAATTAAGAGCCAAGGTCAACCAGTCCTTAGCAAAATTTTATAATCAAAAAGCATTGTTTACAGCATGTGTGAGTCTGCACACATGCACACACACACACACACACGTATATTCCTCATTTCACATGCCTGCCAGACTCCGATATCTAATTTTTTAGGCAAAGTGATCAGTGATTCAGTATGAATTTCAAAGATTATGATCTCTTTGACCAAGAGCATTTACATTTTGAGTCTTCTGTCCAAGTACTGAAGAATAGATTTTAGTCTCTTTTGTAGACTTTTTCAGGCATCAGGAAAAAGAAGCAGTTTTATTTATATATTTATTTTTGAGCAATCAGGCTCCCAAAGCTGTTATCTAGTATACAATTACTTACTATGACTGTGAGTAAATTCAGTGCTGCTAGGCATTACACACACCTGTTTGAATGTCTTTGCCCCTCAGGTCTCCTTCATCAATGGGAAGAGGGTAGAAGATACCATGTAATATATCTATCAGAGTGGATAGAATATCTGAATACAAATAATTCCCATGTTTGTTGGCCCTCTCTCCTGATGCTATGGAAAGAAAGGTCTCTTGTGTCAAGATGAAGCCAGGAAAAAAAAAAACTTTAATGATGGACCTGTAGGTGAAGATGGAAGATGTTACCAGGCTCTCCCCATTCCTGCAGAATTCATTGCTATTGCTATTAGTATTTTAATACCTTAGGCAAAGTTTAGAAAAGAGTGTTTTCTTGGGAGAGATAACTATTAAATGCCAATGTGTAATTCGATAGGAAAGAGGATGCTAGGAAATATTTGTTGTAATTTTTTCCCCTTTTTTAACTTTTAAAAATCCTTGGTTTTTATCATATGATGATCACTTAGATAATAGTTACAGTTTTTTTTAAAAAAATTGAACTTAAAAAGAATGGAAAATACTAGGAACATCATCATATATGTTTGTGTGTGTATATGTGTGAGTGTATTCACATACAAGGTGTTCAAAAGGTCTTAGTCTAGTATTATTACTGAAGCTTATAATTATACTAAGACTTTTGGGACAACCATGTGAGTGTGTGTGTATGTGTGTGTGTGACTATACACATACATATACACATATATACTATCAAAGAGCACATATACATATTTAATTATAATGTGCTAGTATTAAATATAGTATTAAATAGCACATATATTATTAAAGGTTTTCTGATTAAGTCATTAGATATTCGTATGGATCATAATTTTCATAGAAAATTAACCAACACCAAAAAAGTGCATTTCCATAAATTCAGCATAAACCAAAAAATAATTTATTAAACTATAAATCTGCATTTTATACCTCTTATTGTTTTAAGTATATAATAAGTTTCACACAGTACTGTCAAAACTGTTCTGCTTCTCTGTACTTTCTTCTGAACTTCCGTTCTTTTCTGTGAATTAAACAAAAGATATTTCAACGCTTTTTTATTTCATATCACTATTGGTAATCACCATTCTCAACATTCCCCACTCTCAATTAAAAAAATACTGAGAGAAAGGAAAAAATACAATAAATAAGCATAGTCAAGCAAAGGAAATCTACACAATGGCCTTGCTTCAACACATGTATCTATTTATGTTCCTTGACTTCATTAACTCTCTCGCAGGAGAAAGGTAATATGTTTTATCAGGGATAATCTGTAGACATGGTTGATCATTGCTTTGGTCAGTTCTTAAATCTTTCAGAGTTGTCTTTACAATGATGCCAACCTCATAAAAAGTATTCCTAGTTCATGTTACTCAGAATTCTAAATAACTGTCTTTTTCATCATTAACTCTTGCAGCAGAATAATAAATATTCCATTAGATTCAGATGTAACTATTTGCCACCATTTCTCCCTTGGATTTTAAGTCTTTTCTTTTTATCCTCTCCTCTCTTCACTCCTCTCCTTTCCTTAATCCTTCAGAATCAAATTTGATTTGTTTCTATTTCTTCCCTAGTATTATCCTACCTCTAAATATCGCCCCCTTTTCTCCACCTGTTTCCCCATTGAATTTAATGCATTTCTTTTTTTTAATGGGGTTTTAATGTGTCATTTCAAATAAGAGAGAAGTTCACCTGATGCCTATTCCACTGGTACCTCCTAATATACAAACGTATATTCTCATCTTTATGTACCCCAATGATAAGAATTAGCAAGTTTTAGTCCCTTCTTCCTCCTTTCCATAATAAAGTATTCCTTTTGTCATCTCTTCTTATTTCCCTTTTGAAAATTTTTAGAACAGATCTAGCATACCTACAGGTCCTCTGTTTTACTTTTAATTTTCTCAATGTCCCTTAAAATATTGAACTTCTAAATGAACACTTGTCTCCTCCCCATTAGAATCTTATCACTATAGAACCATATAGCCCCTTCCAATTGCTCAAACAGATTTATCTTTCCAGATTTCTCTTTGACTTTTCTGTTTGCACTTCAAAGTTCGTATTCACTCTGTCTTCAGAATGCTTGAATTCTCTATTCAAATATACTCTCTATTCCATAACAATAAAATTTTTCCCTCTGTAAGCTTAAACTCAGCTTTTCAGGGTAGGTTATTCTTGTTATATCTTCTGCCTTTTGGAAAACTCTTTTCCAAAATTTCCTCTCAATTGTAGTAGAAACTAGACTTGTGTGTGACAATGTCTCTGGTTCCCTGACACACGAACTGCTTCTTTCTGGATGGTTGCAGTATTTTGTCTTTGATGTGAGAACTATTTTCTGGCTGTGACATTCTTGGGATATTTCTTCTGGGGCTTCCTTTCAGGTGGTGATTGGTGGACTCTTTCTATCTTTACTTTGTCCTTTGGTTCTAGTAGGTCTGGGTAGTTTGTTTTTTAAATCATAGTTTTCAGGGAATCTAGTAATTCTTAAATTTTCTTTCCTACTGTTTTTTTTGTCAGTTGTTTTAATATCAATTATCTTATATTTATTTTAATTTTTTTTCCTAAGAGTCATTGATTTCTCTTTGATCTAGTGAATTGTTCAAGGGGCCCATTTCTTTTGGGAGGATATGAATTTTGTTTTAGGGATGAAGAGTTTGGAATGTTCTTATCTCAAGCTAATTACCCACCCAAATTCCAAGATATATATGTAGACCTTGTATAAGATAAGAAATGCAAAAGGGACAGTTGAGAAGCAGGGAGACAGAGAGGGAGAAGAGAGAGAGAGAGAGAGAGAGAGAGATGGAAAAATGCTGGTTCTAAAGTTGGATAGAAGCTCTGAAACAAGTTGAGTCCAAGCAGGAATCAATAAAGGCAATCATGTACAATCAACACTTATGTGGATTTAAGTCATGTGATTCAGAAGCTTAAAATAGAGCCGAATTAGACCAGATGGCAGCTTTCAAAGCAACAGTGGAGGTGCAAAGAATGCTTTACTTAAAGGAGATTTTGCCGAGGTGTTATTGGCAGAGAGAGCATTTTATAGCAAGTGAGGCAGGATTCAGAGTAAATCACAGCTGAAGGCAGAAGTGGGTGTTGTATAAGCAAGGCATTATGGAGAAGTTTAAGTGCATCTACTCGGATATTCAGTATTGGCGAGCCAAAAAAAAAAAAATTGTTTGAAGGTCTTCTGTCAGGGAGCTCTCCTTTTTTCCCCTTTCACAGGCAATTTGCTTCGAGTTGGATCTTGAAAAGAACATGCTGACATCTAGCAAAGGGGCTAACCTTTTAGGAAGCTTTTCAATATTTATACATTGGAACACTTGATAAGATTTCCTCCTTCAGCGTAAGTCCTGCGTCTTTCCTTGGGGACCTTTTATAACACTTTCATAACTCACATCTGCATTTATCTTTACACCTTTGTTTCTATTCGCTTTTCATTCTGTTTTTGTTAGAGGAATTTCAAGTGGCCGCCTTCCAGATCTGATGTTCAGCAAATCTCAGGAGAATTTCTCCAGCTTGGAGGATGGGAGACCCAATTTAAGAGCTCCTTCACACTTGAAATTCTAATTGCTAATGCTTCCTTTCTATGTATGTGTGCTCCAAGGAGTGCATATGCAGGACCCAGGTGATGGCTGTGCAAGTAGCTTATTGAATTAAAAAAAAAATCATACTCCACTTTCCATATCAAAATCAGATTTTGAGGAAATGAATAATAGGAGAAGCAAGGAAAGAGGAAGAAACATTCTCCCTGAGAGTCTAATAATTGCAGTGCTGAAAATGAAACATGGTATGGAGGTAGGGATTATAAGGTCAGACAACTTAGCAAACTTTGAGAAGTTAGTACTGCTATTAAAATTTCATGAAGTGAAAATACCCTACTGATTGCACTTAGAACAGTATTTAGCCCTACTTGGTATTTAAATTATAATGACACTTTTTAGTAGCTATATATTTGAGATGGATGCCATATTAGCTTCCTTTAAACATTGGGTCACCACCTTTTTCTTCAGCAGCAACTTCCTCATGAAAAAGAAAAAAAATCCAACTTCTAACTGCATATGAAATTATTAAAGGCTACACCATCATCACTTAAACCTGTCATCTTCATTTCTTATGTTTGTTTTGTTTGCCTAAGTTCTGAATTCTGTCTAACATTTGCTACTTTTCTGACTCCTTGCATAGTGTTAGACACCATGAACTTCAGTCAATCACTTTGGCTTTCACTGTCAGCATTTCTTGGCATCCCTACCTACTCCCTGTCCCTACCCAACCCTAAACACATATACACCCACTGAACTGTTAACCCTGTTCCAGATATGTCACTTCACTATAAATACTGATTTCTAGGTTCATCCACTTTTATGTTTTCCCCTGCCACCCGCAGCTTTATTTTGTATTTCTAGTTGTATGCCATGTCTCCATGTCCTGGCCCCTCACCTTGAGTATATGAGTTGCTATTACCTACATCCTTGGTGCTAAAATGTAGGATTGCTGTTTGCAGAGCAACCTTTGGTTCAAGGAAATAAGGTATGGTTTCTTATTCAATCAATCAGTCAGGAAGTTTTTACTGAGAACCTGCTGTGTCCCAAATATCACTGAAGATAGGAGAAAACAAATAATCTCTGCCCTCATCAAATTTAAAACTGAGGTGGGGGTGGTAGAGGTAGAGAGACTCACATAAATGAAAAACTTGCTGAATAACCAAAGACTAAAAATCAATTCCTAGGTTTGGTTTAGTATGGTTTAAACTAAATTTTATAAGACTTCGTAGAAAAAAGGGAAAGGTGTGCAGTGGGGGAGGGAGAGTGTGTTTGTGAGTGGGTGGGGAGGGGAGAGTCATGACTCAGATAGTCACTAGGCAAACATAAGAGATAGGGGTTACCAGAGAAATACAGTGGGCTGCTTCTCAGCGGATTTCCACATCCGTGTCTATATAGATATAAGGAAGGAAGAGAACAGAGCCATTAACAAGAGGACAGCATCAATGTAGACAGCCAGGATAAACTACTCAGACCCATCTAGATGCATGTTTCTCAGACTGAATGAGCCAGATAATTGCTTAAAATTTTGTGTTTTATCTACGTAGATAACTGAAATGTCTTATGCCATTAAAGAATGCAGAGCTAAAATCACCATTTTATCAATATCATCATTGTGACCCTGATTTGATCAGTAACTTGTAGAAGCTACTCACCTATTAGATTTAAACATGAATTTATCACCTTGGCATTCAAGGTTCTCCACAATTTGCCCCATTTCCTGTATATATTTATCTCCCACTACTTCCCAAGTATCCCCAATCTTTTTACTATCCTACAAATACATTTTTCCATTCTGGAATAAATGGCCCTCACATAAAGTAATGTAGCCTACCCAGAATTTCTTCTTCTTCAAGGCACAGTTTAAGTTTACTCTATTCTATTATACCTGTATCCATTAGTCTTCTTGCAGTGTCTGACCTCCTGTAGCATGTGAAGCCTCAGCTACATAGTCTAGCACTCAGTTATACATTTCCACTGTATGTTCTTAAGGGTCTAGTAACAGTGATTTTTTTTTTTCAGTTAGAACTTATAGTGCTTCAAGGGCAAAGACCATGTTGCCATATTTCTCTTGTGACCCCACATGACTGGCACAGTGCTAGGCTGTAATTGATATTCAGTTAATGCATTGAAATATACTTTTGTGGGCATCATGAATCTATATGGATTTGGCATCATAAGTACTTTTGATCTTAATGGAGAGAAAGTCATCCAAGAAGCCTTGGGCTCAGGTCCTGTTTCTGATTAACAGCAAGCATCAGGGGCCAGATTTGAGAGCAGGTAGTGACAGCTTCCAGTGTTATATGTCCTGGACCTTTAGTTTGGAAACCAGAAAATTATGGAAATACATGATGTTGTCTTTAAATATTTGAGAAACTGTTAAGTCAAAGAGATGTTAGCATGATATTTCTTGGCTCACAAGAAGGAAATAGGAGCATTAGAATTGGAACTTCTTGACAACAAGGACTGTTTTTTTCTTCTTGTTTTTGTTTGTCCGTTTTACCTTTCTTTGTGTACTCAGAACTCATTCTAGTGGTGTGACCCTGGATAAGTCCATTAACTTCAGCACTTTGGAGGCAAATCTCTTAGATCTTAAGTTGCAAAAAAGGTGCCAAACTATATTAGTAAAAGGAAGTCAACAAGGCAAGTTAATCCAACAATCATTCCTGAAGAGCCTATTATATGTCAGTCACTGCTGAAAATTCAAAGAAAAATCTGAGATAGTCACTGTTCTCAAGAAACTCATGGTCTAATAAGAGAAAAAACACTTAAAAAAAACTATGTGGGATAAATAAAAGATAATCAACAGAAGGAAGGCACTCGCATTAAAGTCAGGAAAGACTTCTTAGGGAAGGTAGTTTTTAGCTGGTAATTGAGGAAAGCCAGTGAATTCAGATGGCAGAGGGAACATTTCAGGTGTGGAGGTCAGCAAGTAAAAATAAAAAACAGAATGGGGAGATGAAGTATCTCTCCTGAGGACAGCAGAGAGGTCAATGTCATTAGATTAACAAATATTTCCAGTGAAGTGAAGTATAAGAGGACTGGAAAGGTAGAATGGGATCACATTATGAAGGGCTTTGAACACTAAACAGATTTTATTTTACGTTTTCTGGAGATAACAGGGAGCCACTAGAGCAGGACTGGGGAACCTGTGACCTCAAGGTCATATATGGCCTTCTAGGTCCTCGAGTGTCACCCTTTGACTGAATTCAAACTTTAAATTTGGGCCAGATTTGAGCCCAGTTAACCAGGGTAATGCTGGCTTCCGGTTTTAAGATGTATGAATATTGGCTGAATGTAAAGGACTTCTGGCTTGGAAACCAGAAAATTTGGAAAATACATGAGAGTTATCTTTAAGTATTTGCAAGACTTAGATTTAAGTTGTATTAGAATGGTATTTCTTCACTCACAGGAAGGAAATAGGAGCATTATAATGGGAATATATATCCTTGACAACACGGATTATTTGTTTTCTTTTGTTTTGTCTTGTTTCTTCAAGTTTGGATTCAAAGGGTCATACCTGAATATCTAGAGGATCACATGTGACTTTAAGGCCACAAGGTCCCCACCTCTGCACTAGAGTTTATTAAATGGGAATAGGGGTCTGTGACATGATAGGATATATACTTTAAGAAGACCATTTTGATATTTGAGTAGAGGATAGACTGAAGTGGGGACAGACTTGAGTCAGAAAGACCAACCATACAATAGTCCAGATGGGCAATGATGAGGCCCCACACAAGGGTGGTATCAGTGACAGAGGAGACATAGGAAGTATTACAAAAGTGGAATCAACAGGACTTAGCCACAGATTGAACATGGAGAGTGAGAGTGAAGACTCAAGGAAGAGAAATAGCTGTGAACGTGGGTGACTGAGAGGATGCTGATGTTCCCAACAGTCATAGGTTAGAAAGAGGAAAGAGATAGAATGGGGGAATGACAATGAGTTCAGTTTTGGATGTATTGAGTTTAAGAATTTACAATACATCCAGTTTGAGATGTCCAGTAGGCAAGAGAAATCTGGGGAGGAGAGTAGAGAGACTGGGAAAGACGTCTTGCAGGAGGCATAATTTGACTTGAATCTTTTTAAGGAGCCAGGGAAGCCAGCAGGCAGAGGGAGGGGAACTCATTAAAGACTTTGGAGGCAGTCAATGAAATGACAGAGTTGGAATGTCATATGCTAGACCAGTGTTAATGGAACCTGTAATACATGAAGGGATGCCGAGTATGAGAAAAGGTCAGGTTGTAAGGGCATTAAGTGTCTAAAGAGGACTTTATATTTGATCCTGAAGGTGAAAAGGAATTCATGGAGCTAATTGAGGAAAGGGGGTTCATGGTCAGATCTATGCCTTAAGCAATAGAGAAGTGAGGATTTCATAAGTAGATCTAAGAAACAATAATTGAATCTAAATGGTTGTTGAGATCACTAATTAAAATACTTCAGAAGACAGCCTAGGACAGTGCTGGATGTACCCAGTTACCATCATACCAAGGTATGAATTGGATGAAGATCTGACAAAGAAGATGTAGAAGGAATATTCAAACAGGAAAACTAGGAGGGACAATCATGAAAATCTAAAGAGAACAGATTATCAAGGAAAAGAGAATGAACTGCACTGTCAGTGGCTGCAGAGAGGATAGGAGAGAAGGATGAAGACTGACAAAACTACATTAAATGTTGTGATTAAGGGATCCATGGTAACTTTGGAGAGCAGTTTCAGTTGAATGATGAGGTCAGAAGACTGAATGCAAAGAGGTTTAGAGATTGAGAGCAAAGGAAATAGAGGGACCAAGTAGTGATGACCTCAAGTAGTTTAGTAATGAGAGATAGGAGAGACATAGGATGATAGTTGTGGATGGCAAGGGTGGATAGATCAACTAAGGATTTTGTAGGATGCAACCAGACAAGAAGAAATTGAAGATTAGAATCCTTGCTCTATACCAGTGAATTCAAGGTGTCTATCCCTATCTCTAGAGGCTAGAGGAGTGCCTAGAGCATAGTTGCCATTTAATAGATGACTATTTATTTGTTGAATCAAGGTGGAGAGAGTGCTGATTCTCAATGCAATAGCTTTAGTCAACAGTGCCTTCAATTATTCATGTGCAAAATACTACACTTCACTCATATGAACATGATGACAGCATAATTGGAGACTCTCTGCTTTTTAGAGAAGTTAAGGATACTTGGGTTCAGGACTTTTAGGTTATCAAAAAAGACATGTTCCTAGTACTGCCTTCTGGGCCAAGAAGAACCAGTCTAGTCCTACTTCCACACACTTAAAGACAGCTCTGATCTACCTCCCTAACTTTGTAGGTTAAAAATCACCAGTTCACACAACCAAAACTCATATGTCTTGATCAAAAGATTTATTCATCATCCTGGACACATGAGATCAAATCTTGTCTCTGACTCTAGTGGTGTGACTATAAAGAAATCATTCAATCTCTCAGAATATGAATTTTACTGAACTTTAAGACAAGGGTAATAACCCTACTTTTCAGAGTTATTGTGGAGATCAGATGAGATTGTGTATGTGTGTTTCTGTGTGCATATGTGTGTGTGTAATATACATATATGTGTGTATGTATATGTGTGAATATGTGTGTATATATTGATATCTATCTATAGGTTTTTGTAAACCTTCAAACAATATATAAATAGCATCTATTTTTATGCTTGTTCTCCCCAAATAGGTGATGATCATTTCCCAATTTTCCTAAGGCACAATTCTGACCATATTTTCCTGACGTTAAAAAAAAAAGTCCAGTGGTTCCTTATTGCTTATGGTATAAAATACAAATGTCTTAGCCTGGTATTTAAGGTTCTATACAGACTTGCTCCAACTTATCTTCCTAGCCATATTTTTTATTACTTCATTTCACATACTTTGAACTTCAGATAAGTAGGAAAATTCTGGCTATTTCTTATACTTGGCTTAGGCTTCCACCCGATCTCAATGTCACTTTGAAAGATGACTCTTGATCAAACAGTAACTCTAGCCTTCTGTTTTGGTCTAAGCTGTTTTCCCCCACTTGGAATGTGCTTTCTCTTAAATCTACATTCTCTTATATCTTTTATATCTGTAACTCCCAGAGTCTTTTTCTTCCTCCAAGGCTCAGCTCAGGTGCCAGAGCCTTAGTTTCCTTATGTGTAAAATAAATGAAGTAGACTAGTTGGTCTCTAGGGTACTTTTCAGCTGCAAATCTATGGCACATATAAGAAATTTTCATTTCAAAATGCAGGAACACCAGCTTTTGTTTACTTCCTCCCTTCTAAAGTCTTCTTATTCCCTCAAGCTAAAATTTGTGCTATCCCTCATCCTAGTATTCCCAGAGCATTTTGTCCAGATCTCTCTGTGACCTCTGTCATACTTTCAATTGCCATATATTTATCTATATACCTATCTTATGCCCCTTCCATAGAATAGAATCTAATCAAGTGCAAGAACTAGATTATTTTTTATCTCTCTCTGTCCAGTGCCCACAACAATGCAATGTCCGTAAATACATATTAAAAGATAATGAATTGAACCAAATTCTTTCTGAATCCAGTCACATCCCCTAGATTTTCTTAGCATTCCTAACCCTATACAGTTCTTTTGCTACATTACTTTGTTTTGCAATGTCAAAATTATCATGCAACATTTGTATTAGACCTATGTGTATTTCTTCCCATACCAGTCTGTTATCTCCATTAAGGAGAAGCTAAGGGGAATCCTAGTGCACAAAGTGCCAGGAGTCAGGGAAATCTGAGCTTAATTCCAGCCTCTGACACACTTGCTAGCTGCATGACCCTGATAAGTCACTTAACCTTTGTCTGCCTCAGTTTCTTCATCTGTAAATTAGGGATAATAATAGCACCTGCTTTGCAAGGTTGTTGTGAAGCTCAGTTAAGATAATTGTAAAGTTCTTAACACAGTGCCTGGCACATAGCAAGTCTTATGTAAATGTTGATGACAAAGATAATGATGACAGAAACCACGTCCTATATAAGCTTTCCATGTCCCCCAGTTTCCAAGCATGGTACTCTGCACACAGAGTACACTCTTTATATAATGTATATTTACTTTTCCTTTGGTTGAGACTAAGTTTACCCCATGCTTGGTAGATGTTGATCTAAAATCAGAATACCTTCCTCCAGGCCCACATCAGATCAACTTCTAGAATTCCTTATTCTAACAGAAACTAAGCTCAATATGGATTGTCTTTCCAACGCTGGCCCAGAGGTACTTGCAAGGTAGGCCTTGTCCACATGGAATGATTTGCCCCTCTAGCAAGTCCCTAGTGATTCCTTCACAGGCCTGCCATAGTGGTGGTGAGCCTTTCCCTTGAAAGTCATTCTTTTAGCATAAGGTGTAACTTGATTCAGAGTCATCTTTCAAAGTATCATCATCCCTGAAATGGGGTAGCCATCAAAGTTATTAACAGCTTAGCATGAATTAGTTTATCACAGAGGCGCTAGATGGTTACTTCTGAAGCTCCTAAAAGGATGAAATACTGGTTTTCATGTGAGGAGGAAGAAGAAGGAATGAAAAGAAATATTAGGAGAACAAAGCAAAGAGGTGGGATCAGCCTTCCTGGGGGCAAAGTAGCATAGGAAGAAGTGCCATGAGTAGCCTAGAAGTAGCACGGGGGCACTAGCAGCAAAGAAATACTGGGGGGAGAATTTCACAGCTTTCACAAGGTCAGGCACCGGGTATCAGCAGTGGCTAGTCTAATCTATAGCAAACACTATGGGCTATATCCTGACCATGTGAGACTTGAAGTGGCAGAGGGACCCCAAGGTGACTGAAAATGGCATTGCTGATTTGCCACTGCTGGCCTCATACTGCCACTGGGTAGAGAATGGTGAAAATCATAGGATTTGTTAGTATGACAGATAGCGATCGGCAGATCAAGCTGTAGATCGTGGTGTATTTAAAGGAATACGGCACAGGCTTGAGTTGAGGAGATCGATTCCAGTACATGTTGCAGATGGACTGATAACTATAGGTAGAGCCCCTTGGTGAATTATTAACTGGTTGGGTCTTTTCCATAAAAGGGAAAATGAAGGAGACAGTGCCTTTGAATAAAGGATGATCAAAAGGAAGGCTTTTAGTAGTGCCCCAGGAAAGATATCCAAAGAACTACAAGAAAAAATACAGGGTGGGAGGGGGACAGGAGGGATGAGTTTTTATGTTTTCTTTTTTTTTAGACCTGATACACTACTCTCTTTATTGCTTCTTTCACAAAAGAGTCTCATTCTTTCTTCTGTAGCTTTGCTGATGCTTTAGAAAGGAACCAAGGAATAACTGCTTTGTCCTAAGCCCAGAAGAGACACTGCATCCAAGGAACATGCACAGATATATAAGGAAGCAGGTATGGCTATGGACTATGTGTAAATGAACACATTCCAGGAACATGTGGCTGGAGCACATGAAATGCCCCACATGTGAGCAGGGCAGTTCTTGAAATTTTTATGGTGTAGGGCTACTGATGTCTTTTAATATTGTCATTGGGGAGATAACTGCTGTTTTCTGCTGAACAATAGATCTAGAAAAAAATATGTTATATCCTCATTTTTACAGATAAGCACACTGAAGTACAGGAAAATTAAATGATTGTCTAAGGCCCCACAGGTAATAAAAGTCAGTAATGAGATGTGAACACACGTTCTACATCCATCTCTCTCCTTTCCTTTGTGTACTATCTTTTGGAGGTATATGATTTGTATTGCATATTCCTTCTTTGTGATGGGTTTTATATCTTTCTATCTTACTGGGCATTGCAGTATCTTTACTAAAGATCACTAGTTACTGAGATACTTGCAGCCCATTTCCTGGCCTTGAGATTTTTAAGACCATCTACTGATTATCTCTTCCTGTTTATTAAGGAGTTGTGACTAGAAAGCCTCTCTCTAATAAGGGCATTCAGAATTGTCTTAGTGCATATAATGAGTACTCCACACATAGAGGTAAGCCAACAATCAAGAAAGCCATTCAGAGTGCCTCCAAGGTTAAATTCATTTTATTCAAATAATTACCTACGTCTTGTACTAATACAAAGTCTGAAGTTCCAACAATTAATTTCGAGTTTAAAAGTTCCTTGAGACCCCTTAAGGGAATTCTGTGACTTCCCAAATACATTTTAAAGACTACCCACAAAAATACTATAGGAATTGTGTAGAGGTTAGGGCTCTAAACCCCACCTCTCTTTATTCGTAAGATTTTCTTTGACTGATATGCAAATAAGAGGAGTAAGAATGAACACTAAGCTCTAAGCAAGGAACCCAAGGTCTTTGCAGTCCACTTTCCTGGTTCACATTGCTGCCTTTACTATGTATATTTGAAAACCACAAAAAATCCAGATTTTGTCCTTCTGTTCTGATAAATTCACAACTTTACTACCTGGAATAAATGAGATCTGCTTAATCCAGAATGCCTACTCCATTCCTTTCTAGCTATATCAATCCTACACGTTCTGAAAGGTGGAACTCCTGTTTTACACATGCCAAGAAGTCTTCCCATGACTACCAGAGGATGAAATGATTTTCTCTGATCCTCCAGTAACTTCTTGCAACAATGAGAGTCGCCACTACAAATCTCAAGCATCATTATATCCTATCATATATAGTTAGCCACTCTTTCATGTCTCTCAACAAGTAATCAATGGAGTGCCCACTGTGATTCTGGCCCTGTGCTAGATATAATAGAAGGTGCAGGAAAGAAGGAGGCCATTCCTGCCATCAGTGAGTGCAAAGTCTAAGTGGGGCAATGTGATTTATACACCTGAAAACATTAAGATTTCAAATATTTTGTCAACTGGATGGTATTTCCAGGTTTCTAATTTGACTAGATATCTGGCTAGTAGCAGAAGTGCTGGTAGATGGTGGTTGAATGAATGGTTGAATGAAGGAAGGAAGGAATGTGTATGAATACAAAAGCACAGACAGCACCAGACCACAAGAAGTTTATATTCTAATGGGAGATCAATGTATGTAAAGGAGTGATGTCCAGGAAAAGTCACCTGTATCCATACATATATAAAGATGGTGAACGAAGGCGTTGGGAAGTAGAATAACTGTTTCCATTTGGCTCCTGAGAACTTCTTGCTTAGAGACTTCAGTCAGAGCTCTTGGCAGCAATTATCCCCTCATACCTTTCTTGAAAGTGCTGGGGCTCTGCTGAGGGGAGACTCACAGTGAGTGACACTTCCTTTATTGCTCATGTTCATCTAATGTCTTTCTCTCTTTTCTCTACTCTGTTATCCTACCTTTTCTTCACTCTCCCTTTCCTTTTTCTTTGTCCTTATTGCTTTTGTTCTCCTCTCCAAGGACCCTTCTGCCTGACTCTGATTTCCTTTGACTTGATGCATTTGATTTTTTTTTCTGAATCTCATTATGTCTTGTGATGGCCAGCATTCATCTTCTAATAATTCAGATATAAATAAAGGAGTTTGGGAATCCCACCAAGATAAAGTATAGAAAGAGCCTACCTAATCAGTGACTTGATTCATGTTTCTTCCTGCCTTCAAACACTGAATTTTAGGGCAGGAACTTCAGTAGGAGAGAGAAAGAGCTTATCACTTATTTCTTGCAGCAAATTTTTTTGAAGCAGAGATTTTTTGGGGGGAGGTGAAGTGGGGGAAGGGAGAGATCTGTGTTTAATTTCTGCACTTCAAAGAGAGATTGTTCTAGCTGGCAACCACCCTAAAGGAAGGTCCAGGGATGTGACATAGAAGCATCTCTGGACTTGGGAGATTTGAATAGAGAAACAGGCCAAAAATTATATTAGATTTTCTCCAGATAGAACTGGTCCCAGATATAAACAGAATGAGTGATTGATGAGATCACAGAGGCCTGAAAAGTCCCCCTGCCCAAGAAATTTCCCTTCCCACCTACTGATAGCCTAGATTTTCTTTTTTTCCTTTTTCTTTTTCCTTTGCATCATCAGTACTTAGCACAGCACCTAGCACACAGTAATCTCCTAATAAATGTTTATTGATCCCTTGACTTAATAAATGACCTATGATTTCATTGTTATAGGGCAGTGATGTCAAACGCAAATAGAAATGGGTACCCCTTAAAAACACATAAGGATTCCTCGGTTGCCAAGCACTGTACTAAGTACTTAAGAAGTAATATCTATTTGATACTCACAACAGCTCTGAGAGGTAGGCACTGTTATCTCTATTTCACAGTTGAGGAAATTGAGACAAACAGAGGTTAAGTGACTTGCCCAGGGTAAGGGTCTGAATTCAGATTTGAACTCAGGTCTTCCTGACTCTAGGCACAGTACTCTATGCACTATGGTGCCACCTAGCTGCCTCTAGTAATAGTAAAATATAGTCTGACATCATCCTCTTGGTATTGACAATCTTTCTAAACAGAGTAAGAAAGATATAAAAAATAATATGGAAGCTAAGGCAGAGCACTATCCAGTTCTAAGACAGCTAACAATATTACCAGCACTTATTTATGGTTTTAAAATTATTTATTTTAAACTTTATGAAATATGATAGATATTACACACAAACATACATATATATGTGATTATCAGCTGTGGGATTTATTGGTTCTGTTTCCCAGAGGTGGGGAAATCATATTGTAGGGGAAAGAGGAGAAGAATGGAAGGACTGGAGGGAGTCAGAGGTGTGCTCCAGCCAGCTTGAACCAGTCTATTTTTAAATTCTCAGTGGGAACGTGTACACCTAGGAAATGAGCAAAATCTACAAATCATTTTACTGTTTTGATAATTGTCTAGACTTCAGAAAGTAATGGGAAAATATTAATAATGCAAATTGAACTTATGATTGTATGCTAGATATATATAATAAAGAGATATTATATATTTATGTATTATAAATTTATAAATTATATATGTGTATGTATATGGACATATAATTTTCCCCAGAGAGCAGTCTGTTAAACATTTACCAGAATACCTCTGGAGGAAATCCAGCCAGGAAGTGGAAAGGAGGAGAATTGGAGATAAATGGATTTCACTGGCAGTTTTTCTCAACTGGTGTCTGGTTGTGGATGGTTTGGGTCAGGGAATGGTTTGGGTATACAAAGAAATATATCTCACTGCCACCTCTCTTTCTTTTGTATATCTGTAGGATGTGTAAGGGAACCATTTACTAGGAATAACATACTTTAATAAAAGCCATGCTTCTGCCAAATGATCTTAGTAAAGACCCTTGACATCACGGAGTCCTTGTTTCCTCTTTTGTAAAATGGGATAAAATATTCATACCACCTATCTCACATAATTGATTTGAGGAAAGCACTTTGTAAACTATAAAGCATTTGGGCAATTGCTCACCACATACACACACACACACACACACACACACACACACAAATGCGCACGTGCATGTGCGCACATACACATTTGTGTAATTTTTTTTAATATAAATTCAAAGCTTAATATCAATCCTCAACTGGCACACTTTAAATATCTACCATGTACTAGGCAAGTGTAAAGCACCAGAGATACAAAGATAAAAATAGAAATCTACTTGCCTTCAGAAATTTACATTCTATTAGTTGAGACAATATGCATACACACACAATTATAGCATACAAAAAAGAATCAAAGGTGAATAGGGGAAAGTGAGATTAGCATTTTAGGTAGAATTAAGTGATTCTCAGTAAGAAGTGGGACTGAAGAGAGAGTGAATAATGATCAGGTTCCAGTAATTTATTGGGCAAGTTCTCAAAGATACTTTGAGGTCTGTATTTGTAGCATGATCATTTATTGTCTTCCAATTGATGAGAGAGCAAGCTTCTGGTGTAACTACCAGATAAAGTCTTGCTAGGTACTTTATAATTGCTCATTTTTTGCAGTCTGTAATGATGTATTGCACAGTTTTTACTGTTTCTTCACATAGTCTTTAATGGTTATCAAATTTGCTCTCCTTAAGAGTTCTCTACATTTTCTGGTGATGTTCATTTGGTCCTTAACTGCCATCTTAAATCACTTTGTTTCCATGAACAAAACTACATCTTTGTTAGTTTGCTGGCATATTGGTGGCTGAGTTCATACAGATGTTTCTTATGGACAATCTATTGACTCCAGTGTTGGAGCTCAGCCATTTTGCAGTCTTTATACGGAAGAAACCATTTTCAATTTCTTTCAGTAAATCCAGGGGCATAGAGGTGTTTTCAGTCTTTATTCACTTCAGAAAAGTGATATTTTTCCATTTGAAATGGTTCAGTCATTTTTCAGTTGTATCCAACTCTTCATTACCTCATTTGAGATTTTCTTGGTAAAGATAGTAGTTTGCCATTTCTTTCTCCATCTCATTTTTACAGATGAAGAAATTGAGTCAAACAGGGTTAAGTAGCTTGACCAAGGTCACACACAGCAAATAAGTGTCAGACATAGGATTTGAATTCATAAAAATGAGTCTTCCTAAGTCTAAACTAAGTACTCTATCCAGTGTGCCACCTAGCTGCCCCTTTGAAATGCATTTACACATTTTTTAATATATTTTTTAATGCTTTGAGATTGTCTTTGAACTCTCTTCCTCTCTTGGGGGAAATAAGTGTTTATCTTTTGACAGTTGTCTTAGGGTGATGAGCCCTGTGTTTTGTTCCTTTCTTATAGGTTTTTGTTGGGATATTATTCATATAGGTTATGGTTCATGTTGCGGGTCTAAATCTGAACAAGATGAGTATTGCATAGGTGCTAATTGATTTGAATGTGCTCTTCTCATTCTGCTTTGATTTCAGGATTCTGCAAAATGTCTTAACATACTCAGCCACACCACAGCTTTTCCTTTCATATTTTTATAATAGATTTTTCTTGCCTGGAGGAGAACAAGGTATTTGTAAATGTCAGCTCCATTCATTGGTTAAGTTTAACATCCAGATTCAAGCTTTGAAACCTTCAGTTTCTATCTTTCTTTGACATACACTAATTTATTTTTTAACTTTAAAGAATCCAAATGACTTGACATTATTGGAGAATGACTCCATTAGATGAAAGAGGTCTTTATAGTATTTTCTCAGTGCAGGTATCATGTCACACTCATGTATATCATGTGATCAACAAGGTGCTTTGATTTGACTCTTCCTTTAACTTGGAAGCCGTGATTGATTTTATTTGGATGAGATAATAATAGATTTAAGACTAGGTAGAACTTTAATGAGCTTTATCTATCTCTCTGAAAAATGTCACACTTTATATCATACTTTATGAGTTTTACTTTACAGGATTGATGCCATAGTTTAGTGAATAGCTTTCCATATTGACATGAAATACTCTAATATTCTCATTTCTACCTTGGTCTACTCTGCATATTTCCAGTTCATGAATAAGCCATGAGTACAGAACTGAGTCAAAGGTTTGCGATAAACAATAGAGTACAAATCTTATTGTACTTCCAGAAAGATTGTTCAATAATTGTGAAATCAATAATATGTTTCTCCTCTTAAACCTTGGACTTTTTGGCACAATCTTTTGACTCCTCAATAAACATAGCTTTCTCACAAGTGTTTGTAGATATTTTTAGTGAAACATGGTGCAAATATTTTGCATAAAATACAAAAACATATAATTGAATTATATTTGAAGGAACCATTGGTGATCTCATCTTTTGGCAGTAGATATGTGATTCTGTCTGTTAAAATTATGAAATCAGATTTCTATTAGCGAAAAAGATGGTAAAGTGTTTTGATAATAATCCATGTGCTAATTTGAGTGTTTGAGGCAATAATTATGGATCTCTTTTGGACTTGTGACTTTTTGAGGAGAAACTAGAGTTTGTCACCTCACTTTACATTAATACTATACTGCTTAATACATTAACAACGTTCAAGTTTTCTTATCTCTTATTGAAATAACTTGTGTTTCTGTGGGGGATGTCTTACAACTATAGAGAAGACCAAAATTTTTCTATATCCTCAACCATAAAAGGCTTTTTTTCTTCTAATTTCTTTATTTCTCAACTTGTGCAATACAGATTTTGATTGATATCAAATGCTTTTGTTTTTTGAGTTACTTTACATTCTTGCTTTGCCTTGACCTTTTTACTTTGCTTCCCACTTCTAATTAATGGAATATAGATTTCTTATATACTTTCCACACCCCAGATTCCATTCCAAATCTTTCTTTGTTGCATTTAATTAGGACATATGAAATTCAAAATTTATTTTATCTGTAACACCTAAATATTCATACAATGTCTTTCTGTAAATATTAAAAAAAACACAACACTTTATTGAGTTACTTCTGCCATGAGAGTGTTCTAAGGAGTATTCCTTGATAGCTCAACCCTTCCTCTCATAGTTCCTACTTGGCAACAATCATGTACATTGTGTTATGCAAGTCTCAAAAGGTTTTTCCAGTTTCCATTACTATTACAGAAGAATGTATTTTTTCCATAATAGCTATAAGAAATACTGTTTTTTATAAAGTTTACTCATTTTCAAATAGCTGTTCTGCCTGTTGGATTTATGACATCAATTTCTGAAAAGTATCTTTTAAAATTCCAGTCTACATATATCCATCTCCTTTTTCAAAACCATTTGACAAAGATATTGCATTTGTTGTCTCTTGTTTTTACACAGAATTCCTAGAGTTTCCATCAAGTGATGATTTTTAATGACTACTTGAGAATTCAATATTTTTTGTCTCTTCAGATTTTAGTAACTCCTCAATTTTTGTTTCATTTTGCCTAATCTTGGGTTAGAGATAAAGTATTTCCCCCTACAATTACCTGGCACCAGTCAGGAATAGCTTATGTGATGGGAAGATCAGATTAGGAAAAAGAAATATGAAACCCTTCTTATGACTATAAGATCTGTTTCTAATTTTGTAGAGGATTGAGTAGTTTATAGACAACTAACCACGAAAGCAGAAATAACTGGGTTCAGGTCCCACTTTTTAAATATACTAGCTGTGTGAACAAGTCACCTAACCCTACAAAGCTCTAGGCAACTTTCTTAGACCATACATTGCTGAAGTGGTACCAAATTATATTGATTGAAGAAATCTCCACAACGATATGCTGATACAATGACAGTCAGTCTTTACCTCTACAATACTGGCATGTAATGAAAGTTGTCATGTCTTCAGTCCATGAGCATTTAGGGATTGCCTACTTTAGTTGTCAGTACCACCTACAGTGAACCATTTACAACAGGTCAGGTATTGATATTTCTGATTTGTTTGGACTTCTTTTGCCTTTTCTGATATCAAAACACAAAGAAATAGCACTTCCTCTGCAAAATTCCATATCATTTTGATGCCCATGATAATTTTGTGTGGACCAGCCTACCATTTTGTCACACTGATTTTTGACACTTTGAAGCAGTCTCATACTTATGAGAGTACTAAGCCAATCGATGGTATTATCACTGGCAAATTTGCTATCATTTGAAAGTTTTTGCCTGACCATTACAGCTACCATAATGGCCTTAAGGTGCATAGTCTCATAGCATATAATATATCACCCTGGGTAACATTCCCATCTCCTTCCTCCTATAGGAAAGCAGTTTTAACTTTGAAGGAGTGATGGTGATGATGATAACGATAATGATGGTGATGATGATGATGAAGAAGAAGATGATGATAGGAAGACCTGAGTTCAAATTTGGTCTCAGATACTTTCTACTTCAGACATTTACCAGCCAATTGTGTGGTGTTTGGTAAATCATTAACCTCTGCCTGCCTGTAAAAGGAGGATATGGGGAGGCGTCAGGGATCTGAACTGTAAAACACAGATAGGAACTGCACTGACAAAGAGGAAAGCAGGGAGGGTATTATAGGCATGGTAAGTAGCATGAGCAAAGGTATAAGTGGAAGAAAGTTCAATAATATATAGAAAGGAAAGAAGTTCAAGTGGGATAATGTGTAGATTATGTGGAAAGACAGAGTATAACGTTAGCCTGGGAAGGTAGGATAGTGCCATACTGTGGAGATGTTGGATACTATTAGTCAAAGTACTTTGAATCTTAGTAGGCAATAGGAATTTACTGAGTTGTTTTGTCGCTGTAGTTGTTGCTTTTAATAAGTAAAGAAATGACCAGATCTTAATTTAAGGAGAATAATTCTGATATTTTTCATAGCCTAGTTAAATCACACTTTTTTCCAGGAAATCTGGTCAAGATTTCCTTAAGTTCCATAGCCCAGTAAGCTTTCTTTTTCTGATCTTATCAAATACATATTGTTGGTCTCATATACTTGATATACAAAATGTTGGTTTATCTTTTCAATTATAACTTTGTGTGCATATGACTTCCTTCTCCAACTAGACTTAGAATTACTGGAAGTTTTTAATCAGAAATGGATGATCATCTATCAAGATTTCTGCCATACAGGTGAAGGACTATGTCTCATCATTGAACTATATACAGTGTATATAGTGTCCAGTCCCTCCAGACAGGAGGGACTGTTGCTCTGGTCTCTGTGCCCAACCCATGTTTAGCTTAATGTCTTGTGTATACTGAATTGAATGTCCTACAACACTTCATACAGTATGAAGATGCTTTTATTTTTAATTTTAGACTGATTATTTAGGTGGTATAGGGAGCTTCCAGTGAGGACATTCTTCTACCTATACAGGTCAGCACCTCTCTGCAATTCATGGTCCTAGAGAATTTTGAACACACTGTATATTGACCGTGACATCACGATGTTATTTTGGTTCTCCTCAAGTATGATCAGGTCAAAAAATAACAAATGAGACCATTGAGAGGTTAAGTGAGTTGTGGAGAGTCACATAATCTAGTAAGTATCAGAAAAAAGGTTAGATAGATCATTCTGACTCCAGGACCACGGATCTATGGACCACAGATCTATCCACTGTTACACATTGCCTCTAGTCCAGATAATAGTTAAAATAATAAAAAATATTCATGAATTTATTGATTAATTTTAACAGGGAGATGATTTTTTTTTGTCCAACCTAAGGGGGAACTTTCAATGATGTCAGACTAGATAGAAGGGGAGGATGAGATAGACTGGATTTTTCCTGCCATATAGCAGAGCCATGGATGATAACAGTTTGCTGGTCTATTAGATGACAGAGATTCTAACAGTAACAACACATTCTTTTTTGTGGTAGTGAGCTCCCTACCATTTGAAGGTATTTATGTAGAAGCTGAATGATCAGGGTTGCTATACAGAGAATTTTTGAAATAGGTGAGAAGATGAACCAGATGACCTCGAAGGTCCATTCCAATTCTGACATTCTATTATTCTACAATTTTATGATTCCAGTCATTCCTAATTAGATGCCAGAGAAGAGCAACCTTCACTCATTACGATTCCTTGTTAGGTTTGAACTCTGGAGCTGAGCTACAAGGTTGCCTGTTATGTTGCCAATTACCAAGGCCCTTACCCACTTTCACCACTGCTCCCCCTTCTTTCTTCCCTCATGCACACACAGTCTGGGCTACATCCATGGTAATGAGATGGGTGAATTGACTTTCACTGGGTAGACATGGCTGGTAGCTTGACCTTCCCCCAAGTGATGTGGACATGTGTCATAGCGGGAGAGCGTGGGGCCTCAGGCTGGTGGCCAGCTCTGACTTCTGATTTATGGTGAGAACCATCATAAGTTATTATAACGTGTCACTTGCCTAGTCTTAAGCAGTGGTTTTAATCCTGGATGACAGGTCATGAATGATAAGCAGCTGTAACTCCAAAGTTTCCCTCTGTCACAAATGTCAGACAGGCCAAGAAATCTTGTCCCTGGGGCAAAACACCAGCTACTGATTCGTAGCCTAATTTAAAACCAAAATTTTCAACACAGGGCATCAAGCTAAGTTGAACCATTACCTGGGAGAGGAGGGAATGGTTTCTGTATTTCCCCAACCCTCTCCCACCAGGTCAGAACAAAGCATGGATTAGTTTATGAAATCAGCTAGTTGCTAGTTTGAAAGGCACAAAGAACAGGATCTGTTCTTAGGTTGTTTAATTTGACATTTCTGGATTTCCAATCAAAGAATCAGGCCCAAATCCATAAGCATAGTAAGTGACTACCAATATGGTGATCTTAATAATACAGCAAATGCTCCCTGTGATCAGAATATCTTCCCACAAGTCCATAAAATCCCTGTGCTATCAACTCCAGTCTTGTTGGAGTAGTGGGTATGTACTTGGGATAGCTATGATGCAAGACTATATAGAAAATCTTTGACTAAATTAAGGAAGACTTTGAATGCTTACCTAAAGCATTTGGATTTGATTCCAAAGGCAATAAAGAACTACCTAAAAGAATGAAAAAGATATCAGATGGTGTGATTAAATAAGATATTTGTGAAATGCCTTGTACACCTTAAAATTCTACTGTATAGATGTCTATTGCTGTTGTTATAATTATTTAACCTAAAATGTATTGTATGTTTCTACACATATATATGTACATACATGTGTACATGCTTATTTATATTTATGCAAGCACATGATTGTGGAGCACCTGTGGCAGCAAAAAATTAGTGACTCTTAGAAGGCAAATGTTAATATAGTAAAATATACATTGGCTTGCAACATGGATAATGTGGAAATATGTTTTAGATGATTTCACATGTATCCTTAATAGACTGCTTACCTTCACAATGGATGGAGGATGTTGGTAGGAAAGAGAATTTGGACTCAAAATTTAAAAAAAAAGAATGTTAAAAATAAATTAATTAAGACAACAAACTTTATCATAGACCATCTGCACTTTAACTACTAAAAATCTATTACCTATGTGAGGAAAAAATAATTTTGAGAAAGAATGATATCAACTGGAGATTCCTACTTGAAAGACAGGGTATAAGAGAAAGTATTGCAGGACTCATGGACTGACGATGACCCCAGTTTGCCATCAATTTAGTGTGATCTTGGGTAAATCACTTAACTTTTCTGGATCTCAAGTTCCTCATCTATAACATGGTGGTTGTATTAGATAATCTCAAAGGTACTTTCCAACTCATATACACAATACAAGTCTCTACAACAAGAAAATATCTGCACCACAGTTTTCTAGTCAGACACCTCAGTTTCCTTAAATAACCTCCTTATCATTTAAATTTGACATATATGTAGTACATAATTCCCAGTTAAGTTCAGGGACCCTATTGCTCTCAGAAGCTTGTTGCTCAGGCCCCAGAACATCCCATCATCACTGTCGTGCCAAGGCCAGAGGTCAGAAAGACTCCAATGCTATCCTTGCTCTGGGCTTCCCTGGTCCCCACACAGCCATCTTACTGACACAATTCCTTGGTCACGAGCTAGCAGGAGACACAGTCACTGTCTACAAATATATAAGGGTGAGTCTATAAAAAGGACAAAGACCAATTATTCTCATTAGTCAACAAGGACAGAGCAAGAGCTAATGGAGCTTCAGAGACAACAGAGGGAAAATTTAGGTTAATTATTAGGAAAAACTTTGCAACTATTAGAATAGTTAGGGTCCTAGAAACAATATGCCTAGGGAAGAGGCAGAATCACCTTCATTTAGGGGTATTCAAGGCAAGATTTGGTCCCCATTTGTCAGGGAAGTTTAGAGGATAATTATTTCAATGCCACTGCAGAGTAGAGGGGAACAGGCTCCAGTTCCACTTTCTGAAATCTAGAGCAGAGAGAAGCACAGTTTATCTTGCCTCTAGTAACCACAATGAAGCTGATTTATTCATTTATTTATATGGAGACCACCTCAGTGGAGAGTACTCTACAAAAGAAGATAATTCAAAGTCATTTCTCTCAACCACCTTGTTATATATGAGGAACTTGAGATCTAGAAAAGTTAAGTGATTTGCCCTATGTCACACAGTTTGCCTCAATTTCCTCACCTATAAAATGAGCTACAGAAGGAAATGGTGAATCACTCCACTGTCTTTGCCAAGAAAACCTTAAATGGGATCATGAAGAGTCAAATACAACTATTAAAAAAAATTACTGAACAACGAAAGGATAGAATCAGCACTACTAAGCAAGAAGGTATGCACTTATGCTGAAATCCACAAACTCAGGGGGGTGAGAAGATGGTGAAAATTATTTGAATAAAGATAAAATGAGAGATAAATAAAATTTATTCTTTTAGAAGAGGGATTAGACATAGTTTATGTCACTTCCTAGGGTAGAATTGGAAATAGGAAAGGAAATTTTGAATTAATATATAAACAAATTTTCCAAAAATTAGAATTGTTTAAAAATGAAATAGTTTGCCTTAAAATATAATGAATTTCCAGTCTTTGAAAGCAGCCATAAGATCCTAAATGGCCATTAGTCAGAGGTGCTAAGGGAGCTTCTAATGGGTATGTAAAGTGGGTGGCACCTGAGGTGCCTTTTTAAGAATCATGCATTACAATTGGTTATATCTTTCATTAGAGGACTATAGACCAGTGTGATGATTCATTTTCTTAACTATACATATTTATTACAAGGGAGATCTTCTGTTTGGGAGACGGAAGTGAGGGGAGTGATAAATATACATTGTAATTTTTTAAATTGACAAGAAAGCAAAAGGAATGCATAAGGGACCAAAAATATATGAAGCTGGTTATCACCATGTTCAGTTATATTTAGATACGTGTGTATACACAAATATACATCTATATATATAGATGTATATATACACACGTATACTCATGCATATATAACAGAAGTCAATCATTTCTGACATAATACCCCTAATGCCCCTTTGGATATTGAAATATTTGTATTATTGATAGTTCTTAAGTTCATAAAAAAAAGTTCACTCTACAAAAGACTCAGTCAATCAAAAATGAAAACAGGTTCTTTATTCTCTAGAACTTTAAAGATTAATCCTAATTTTGATTTCCCTCTACTACTGTTCAAATCAATTCAACATGCCCTTATTGAAATTCTAACTTCTACAATGAGGTTGGTGTTGTGGCATAATGCCAGAAAGTATAATGGCAAGGATCCTTCCCTGGTCACCTTACATTCTTATAAGAGAGATGATGACAATAATCACTGTTCAGTCATTTTTCAGTTGTGTTCAACTCTTCATCACTCCATTTGGGATTTTCTTGGTGTAGATACTGGATTGGTTCACCATTTGCTTTTCCAGCTCATTTTTAGATAAGAAACAGAGGCAGACAGGCTTAAGTGACTTGTCCAGGGTCACATAGCTAGTAAGTATCTGAAGACAGATTTGAACTGAAGAAGATGAGTCTTCTTGACTCCAGGCCCAACATTCCGATCACTGTGCTACCTAGCTTCCCGATAATCATTACAAATGACAACGATAATTACTACTGCTACAATGGTTATTACTACACTACTATTACCACCACTCCTCTTCCTCCTCTCTTTACTACTACTACAATTACTGCTACTATTACTATAATGTGCTTTAAGGTCTACAAAGTGCTTTTCAAATATTCTTTCATTTCATCCTCACAACTGCTCTCAGACATAGATCCTAAGACTAAGAGAGTAAAATAGGAGTGGTCAAAAGTAAGAGGGGCAAATCAGAATTATTCTACATAGCACAATAGACTAAAACAAGAAGCAACAAGTGGAATTTCTGGGGAGATAGATTTTTAGCTCAATATGAGGACATTTTATAATTTAATTTTAATGTAATATTAAGATAATTTTATGACAATATCAACTCTTTGAAAATACAATAGGTTGCCTCAAAATGGAAGGAGTTTCCTCTTTCAAAGCATCTCCCAGATACTGGATGAACATTATTGAGGGATGGTACGGGGAAAAGGAACGAGGCAAATGGGCACTACTTAGATTTCACAGATGGGAAGTTAAAGGCTTACAAGAGATGTGACAAGGCCATTGTGATAAATGCCCAATCAGACACATAATGAATGTTGAAGAAAGAAGATGGCATAGAAGGTAGGATGCTAAGTTCCTTACTAGATACTTCAATAGGGCCATATAGTTAAATCTCTTCATTTTACAGCTTGGTCCACTATTATTCTATTAGAGCATCCACTCCCATGTGACCCTACACCAGAAGAAAATAATCTCAAACCACTCTTGCTATTTTCCCACTGACCTTGTCAGATTGCTTTAAAATTCCCACTTTAGCCTCAACCAATGAGAAAACCTTGTGCTTATGTGGTAGAGTTTTGGGTACTTTGTTCATTTTATTTTCTAACAACCTAGTTGATTACATCCTTCTCTTTCCCATAACAATGGAGGGGGTAGGGAATGGGAATTCAAACAGAACAATGCAAATGGACCATCACCTCAGAAACAGAATAATTCATCCAGAGACCCTTATGACTCACCTCGTCCCTCCAGAGGTCACAAAAGACAGTCTCTTTCATTTTGCACAATATTCCTTCCCAGGCCCAGACTTTTTTATTTCTTTCTGATCATTCAGCTGCACACAGTTAGTCAGTTTTCACATTGCCAAGGTTGTCAGTCCAGCAGAGATATCAATGCAGAATTACTGCTGGTCTGTTAAACATCTATTCATTGATTTTTACATCAATGCTGAAGAGAATGTGATTCCATTACAGAATGTCATGAGCCTGTAGGAGAGTAGGTGACATTCCCCTCATCTCCCTGTATTCATAGTGACCTGAGAAACAACTATTCAGGCTTTTACAACTATCCAACCTACCCCCTCATCACCCACAGTGAAATGTTCCCTGAAGAAAGTCCACTATCAAGGAGAAATTCTACCAAATGACTAGGAGCTTGCTTTCTGGAATCTGTAATAGTAAGCACCCCTACATACACAGGAAGGCCTAGATCTGCATTTATAAGAGGAAAGGCAACTTTTGAAGGGTCAATCATCACTTTAATAAAGCACATGTATCATTCACTTAATTCAGAGGAAAAAGTGAGCACCCTGAACTTCAGAGAAAATGCAGGGAAGTCAAAATCAACAGCCTTGCTTCCAAATGTCTGATACATCAACAGACAGTTCCAATTGTCTGACCATAGTCACCAGAGAGGGAAGCACCAGTATCTGGGTTTACACAGCCAGGGCGGACTTCTTAGTAGCTTCCAAGAGTCTCCTCAGGTCAAACAAATACAAACACAAGCAAAAAAGTCAGTAAGCCCCAAAATGAAACCTCACCCTCAGAGTATTTATACATTTTTTAGAGCCAGAGGGCATCACAACCCTTAAGAACCAGTGCCTCATTAACAAAAGGTGTGGGCCTTCCTGCAAATCTTCCCAGAACTATTAATGGGTGGGGAAAATCTCTAATCACATTAACATAATTAACAATATAAATACATATACTGTTCCTAGTTAAAGAAACTCTTGTTTCTGTACTGTACTCCTAGTAAAGACTCTTGGTTGATAAAGGCAAGACTCAATCAGAGGTTCTTGATTATATTAAAATAAAAACAGCTATAGATCCTACTTGGCTTGCCATTACAGGCAAGCATTACATTATTATCTAGTCTTTACTTACATTTATAGAATTTAATGACATTTAGGGATGGAAGGGACCTTAGATGTCATTTCATTGAACTATTATCTTTCACAAATGAGGAAATCCCCAAGACTGTTCGTTGACTTGTCTAAGGTCATATGTAATGAGTGATAGAGGCAAGAATTCATCAGAGATTGTTTGACTCCACATCTAGAGTTCTTTAACGTTATAGTTAGTTGCCTCTTAAAACATTCTCTATCTTCCCAAGGTGTCTTCACCTTTCTTTTTCTTCTGTCTAATTTCTACTGACCCTTCAAGATTCAATTCACATTCTACCTTTCCCAGGAATTCTTCCCTAAATATTTTGACCTCACTTTGACCTATTCTTTTTGCTGACTCATAGACTTCTTCCCTGAAATACAAGATTATTAGATTCTTATATTTCACAATCACAATATTCTGTGTGTTGACCACACTGTGTCTATTGCTCCGTGACCACTCTATATGTGTGAAGGGGTGTGTGTGTCTTCCTAATTAAATTGTGAGTTTCCAAGGGAAAGGACTGAATCTCCCTTTTCCTTTGTCAATTCCACACAAGCCCAATCACAGAGTAGGTCTTCAAATTATATTTCTTAAACTGAATTAAACTGAATTGAAATAAAGACAAAGAACTTGCATGAAGAAGGAAATAGAGGGTGGAAGAAAAAGAAAAGAAAAGCTAAGCAGGAAAGAAGTGTTGGGTGTTCTGACAGTGGGATCAATATAAAGACTGTTTGGAACCTCCTTTCTTTCCTTGCTAATAGCAGTAAAAGTCCTGCAGTAGGTAATAAGCTTTGACACTAGGTACTGAGGCTTGGCAGTCAGCAGAAGCCCTGACCCTCCTAAGAAGTAGAGACATTGATTCAGACAAGAGGTCTGAGGGTCAAATAATCAGTCTGTGAGCAGAAGGCATCTAAGCCAGTCATTTAGTTCATGCCCTTCTTTCTGACAGGCCCACGCTGTATCCAGCTCAGAAAGGGGACCATTGAGAAAGAACTCAAAAAGACATCATGGGGTGTCCCATTCCCATGCAGAAAAATTTATAACAGAGTTGGATCTAAGGGTAGGCCATGATAGTGGCTATGTAAGGTCCAACATTCTAGGGAGGCATAAAGAGAGAACGCTTATATATGTATACATATATACATACATACATATATATGTGTATGTATATATATATAATATATATATTGTTTTACAGAGGTAAATATTGTTATTCCAGACAAGTTGTAAAGGTTTGTAAAAGAAGGATTCTTAGAAAACAGATAAACTCCACCCACTTTTTGGCTGAGAAAACTAAGTCCCAGAAAATGACTTGCTCAGGATTCCTTGGCTAGAAATTGTGATCAAAGGCAACATTCTTGTTCAGATCTTCTGACTTCATGGCTTCATCCTTGAAATTCTCTCATGTTTGTAGTCTAGAAAGCTTGTGATTCCAATATGTTGGTAGGAAGAAATTTTTCTCCTGGAGATGAGTGATAATTTTGAAAATTCATACACATGACAATGCCATGAAAAAAGTGGGATAGATAGGGAGTAAAAGAGTTTGGATTTCACATCCCTGCTATACTACTGACTCAATATGTTTTTTGGCTGGTTCCATTCCCTTTCTAGTTCTCAGTTTTCCCATCTGTAAAATTAGAGGAGTAGACTAGTGTCCCTTCTATCTCTAAATTTTGAACCTAATTATCATACCAGATTAACCACTGAATTTCTTGGGGGGAAGGGGAAACTGAGACTGAGGGGTAGAGAAAGTGAGAGTGAAAACAAGAGCTATAGTGAGAGACAAAGATAGCAATAAAGATAGAGACAGTCTGAGACAGACACAGAAACAGATAGAGAGGGACTGAGACAGAGGAAGGGAGATAGAGATAGACATAGAGACAGAAGCAGAAAAAGACACACAGAGACAGAGAGACAGACAGAGACAGATTCACACAGAGATCAAGGGAGGTAGCTAGAAGCCCATTATATCTAGCCAGCCCTAGACCTCATCATGTACTTTTGTGTTTGCTGTTGTTGCTGTTTTACCCTGGCCATTATCCAGGAAGTTCTTCCATCTTCCCAGAAGGCTCTACAGAGGCCAATATTTTGGAGTGGATATTTTACAGTCTAATGAAGATGCCTAGATTTACTGACTCAATTGAACTATGTCTAGTAATGGTTTTGGCATAGCCTTAAATGAAAAAGTACATTCATCAGTTAAAAAGTACTCTTGTTTTTCTTCCATTTTTGGTGCTCAAATAGTTGAAGGTAACAAATGACTTCATAGGTGGGGACCTGAGGGAAAAAAGGGGAAGAAGAGTCTGTTGATCCTAAACTCAGGGACATTGCCTTAGTTGGAAGACCTCTAGATGAAAGCACCAAAGTTCTCCCATTGGAAAGAATCATGTACTACCCAGCCAAGTCAGCAGCTGTAGATAGAAAAAGACTGCAGCTGCCCATTGTAGAGCAAATGCGGGAGATTGGTGTGTTGACTCATCCAACAAAGTCACCATGCTCTGAGAAGAACCTAGTGACTGAGTAACCTGCCTAGCTCTGCCTGATAGCAGCTGCCCAGCAGCTAAGCCACCTGCCTGGCCCCATAGAACAGTCACTGTCCAATGGAGGCCCATCTAGCAGAACCAGAACCTGTTGAGGAACCAGTTCAAACACCAAGTGACCCATCTGGTCTTACCCAATAGAAGACTGAGCTATACATCCAAGACACTATCTTGGAAGGAACAAACCTCAACTGAACTACTTGGCCAGCAGACCTGGAGGCCCTCCATTTCTAGAGTTGCCAGTTGCCTTGGCCATGTGTATACCCTACACTTGTGCCTCATTGCCACTGTATAGTAAGTTTGCACTCATTCATCCATCATCCTGGATTCTGGGTATATTTGTACACCACTGGTATTGGGGGAAATGCTTTATAAGTACTGTTCTGGAATAAATGTCTTTGACTGATGGTTAAGGGAAAGCATACTGGTGGCGGTTCGTGGGCTAGTGCTTCAGAGGATAGGCACCCTCAAAGTTACCCCTAGCAGTCACTCTTCTTTGACCCCAACCTACCAATGTCAGTTTGAATTGAAAAAATGACCCTTGAATGGGTATGTAAACACAGTTTCTTAATGACTGGAAATATCTAAAACTGGAATGGTCTATCCCATGATGGAACAGAAAGAATTCTTTCTCAAAGTAAATGTTCAAGTAGCAACTAGATGAGTACTTGTGGTTTTATAGGGAGAACTCATGTTGCATATATGAGTTAGTTTCTAAAATCCCTCTCATTTCTAAGATTCTAGTACCAGTCATCTGTGTAGGGTGGGAGAGAAGAGAGAGACAGATATGAATATTCATACCTATTTTCTTACAGTCATATTTGAGGTCCCTTCAGAAGGTTTGGCACCAGGTCTGGGTTTGCCAAGGAGTTTACTATCCTGTATGAATCAATTCAGTGATTTAAATTATACTCATGCGTTTTAAACCCTTTAAGTTTATATAGCTTATATAGACACTATACTGAGAAAAAAACAAACCAAAAAATCCCTATGATGGTACTGAGTTCAATAGATAACCTATCTAGTTAATTTAACTCTTGTCTTGCCCATGGCAAAATTGTGAATCTAGGGAATTGTCTTTAGTGACTCCAGTCTCCCTTTCCTTCTTTGACTTCCCTTTTCTCCCTGCCCTTCATGGATACTTTCTACCCATCACTAGGTTACCTACTGTGCCTAAAAGTCAAGTTCACCATGTTGTTAATGTTTACTTTTTGCTGTTCTTCACTGATGACACTTTGCTGCCGCTGATTTTTAACAGTGCAAACACTGCTGTCTCCTTCTTATCTTCTTTCCAAGTCCAGTGGGCAATTCCCTAGTTTTCTTTCTCATCTGGGAAAAATGTTAATCTTCTACATCCCATAAAGATAGTCCTATACTGGACTATCTGGCAGATGCTCTCCACTACTGACATTCATTCATTTCCCAAGGAAACCTGTCATTGCTTAATGCAATGGGACAAGCTTCCAAAAGTCGGATGATGCAATAAACAGGGCATCATTCTACCAGTCAGGATGCCTAGACTCTAGTTCCAATTTCAAGGAATCAATTACATCACCCTTGCTAAAGTCAATCTCTGCGCCTCATCATGGTATGTAGGTGATCCAGGATTTTCAAAGTTATGCCAGTAGAGCACTCTGATAGGTCCTACCTACCAAGGCAAAAAGGTTTCACAGCCATGCCTGATAATTCACAGACTTTATGACTATTGTCTGAGGATCCGTGGAGATAAAATGGGAGAAGCGCAACATGAGGTAGACCACAGAATGAAGAATTTTTGGCCACAGCAGCTCTGGAAGTTCAGCTACTAAATCATAAAATGATTTCTATTCCTCAGTGATGAGATTACTGGCACTAAAAACCCATGCATCCTTGAAATATCTAAGTGAACTCAGGATAAGTTATTAAAACTGTCTCAGCTTCTGTTTCCTCCTTTACAAAGTAGAGATAAAAGTTGCATACTATGACAATAATAGAATGCATAATTATATATAAATGAGAGGTCTTATTGGAGAGACAGTGTGGCAACACAGATAGATACAACTTCACAGTTAAAAAGTTGTAGGTTTAGGGTCAACTTGGGGCATTGTGAGTAAGTCTCTTAGTCTCCCGATACTCAGACTCAAAGCTGAAGAGCATGTTCCAATCTGCATTGTTCCTTACTGAGGATCTCACTAAATCAATGAAAGTATGCTCCAAGTTAAAGGGGGGAAAACTGCATTATTATGTGCTCTAAAAACTTTCAAGCATCTGAGAGTCAAGAGAAACCAAGTATTATGCTCAGTCAGTCAATAAACATTTATTAAGCTCCTACTGTGTATGTTGCAGGTACAGTACCAATTGCCTTAGCTCCTGGCTTGAAATCTCAAGTTGTACGAACTGGACATTTTTCCATATATTTATTCAACTACTACTAATAATAACAGCTAGTATTTATATAGCATTTTCAAGTTTGTAAAGGGCTTTATAAATATTATTTCATTTTAGAAATAAACTGAGGCTGACAGAAGTTAAGGTCACACAACTAGTAAAGCATCTGAGGTTGGATTTTAATGCAGTTCTTCCTGACTATAATGTAAGTCCAGGGTTCCTCTCCACTGCTATACATAAGGCCCTGCTCCGTGCAATAGATATATGTTACTTCAGGATGAAAGATTCTAGGACAGCATTTCAATTGCCTAGGCCAGATACCCCAAAGAGGTAATGTTTACAGAGGTGAAGGAGTTGGTTTTATTTCTCTTTTACCCCCTACTGCTCAGATTAGCCCTTTTGTTGACTCTCCTCCTAAGACTGACTGTCTTCCTCATCTCACATTCCTTGCACCACATCTCCTCTCCTGATACATGCCTCTTCCCTCAATTTCCTCTCCTGGACCTCATTTTCTGCTGTTTTAACTTCTGCATTTAGCTCTACACATGCTTCATCAATAAATCTCTCCTGCTCATTTATCTCCCAGAGTGTCTTGCCTCCTATTTCCATCACTTTCATTCTCAGAACCCCTCAAAGTTCTTTTTTGTCAGAATATCCAACACAGAGTCCACACTGCACAGTCAGATAGCCCACTCTGATGCCCTTAGATGCCAGTGTCTCTCTGTTCATCGGCTGTGCCCTCAGTTATATCTACCACTGCCTTGGGCTGGGTCTTCATTTGCCTTTACCAGACTTCAAGCATTACCAAAATATTCCCTAGCCTCTATAGAATGTTTCTACACAATATTAGGAATATTTTTTGAAAAGGTAAAAGAATCCAATACCAGACAGGAAAGAATACTGAACTTGGAGGCTCTGAACATGAGGTCAAATCCTGTCCTTGATAACTATTACAGATTTAGGATTCTTTTAAATTTTTTTTTAATTCAGTGAACTGGTCTTTCTTTTTCTTTCTTCTTTCCTTCTTTTCTTTTTCCTTCTTTCCTTCTTTCTTTTCTCTCCTTTTCTTTTCTTTTCTCTTCTTTTCTTTTCTTTTCTTTTCTTTTCTTTTCTTTCCTTTTCTTTTCTTTTCTTTTCTATTTCACTGCATTCAGTCAACAAGGACCAGTATCAGAACAGTCTCTCCTTCTGTAAGGTAGGGAAAATAATGAACAAAGAAAGCCAGATTTCACTCATCCTCTTTTGCTTTCTCCCTTTCTTATCACCACATTCAACCAGCAAGGACCAGTCTCAGAAGAATTTCTAGCTCTATAAAGTAGTAAAGAGGATAAACAAAGGAAGTCAGATTTCATTCATCCACTTTCTTTCTTCCCTTCTTTCTATTTTTCTTCTTCCTTTCTTTCTACCTTCCTTCCTTTCTTCTTTCCTTCTTTCTGGTAATTGATTTTATCTGTTCATGAAAAGCTAGTTGAAATGAAACAGATTCAGGCAAACAAATAATTGCTTCTGAAAATGCTTACATTCAGAGAGAGATCTTCAGAAGATCTGTGATTTCAGTGACATGAGCACTGTCTCTGACAAAACAGATTGCAAACACTTTGTACTTTAGGAAAGGGAAAGTCTTTGTGCATTCCTGTGATGAAGACCCCATCAAGCAGAAGGCACCTGTTTGGTGTTGAGCCTCTCGGCATCTAGTGTCTGATACTTGAACAACACATTAACAGTCTGCTTATGGGCATGTTCTGTAGATTTATCTAACTTGGTTTGGACCTTCAAGAACCCAGGGTTACCTCCAATCTATGATCAAATAACATAGGAACGTAGATTTAAAGCTGGAATAGACCTTAAAGGTTACTGAGTCCACTCTAGATAAGGAAACTGAGGTCTAGAGCAGTTAAGTGAATTGTCCAAGGTCACTCAGCTAGCAAATACCAAAGAAAAGGTTTAAATCCATGTCTTCTTGACTGCAAATCCAGCATTCTATCTTATATCCATGCTTCTGTTTCACTAGGTATTAAACAGTTATTAGTCACACAATGACTAATTTTTGAGGAGTTTAACACTTACTTTGACCCAGGAATCACATGTGCACAGTGGAAGGTGCCAAGATATATACAATGTGCCCTCTGTCCTCACGAAAATGTCAGTTTAATACAAAGGATTTGGCTGATGGACAGGGAGGAAAAATGAATAAATAAATTATAATGTAGCATTTGATGAATGCCAAATAAATGGTGATAGAAAAATGAAAATAACTGACACTTTTGTGGCACTTAAAGGTTTACAGATTCTTAAGATAAATGAATCATGGGGGATAATTTTTTTTTTAATTTTTCCCATTTTGCTTATCATTTGATCATTCTCCTAAAAGCTGAATAAAGAAAAAAAAAGAAATCTGATTAATTGAAAAGGTTAATTGAGGTTTTATTGTAACATGGCATAATACGCTTATCCCATAATCAATATCCCTGCATTACCTCCTCAGGGCTTTGTTCTCCTCTTTAGGACATTGTACTTTATGAAGCTGGGAGAGTCTCAAATCATCACTGTCTGAGTTTAAGTCCCTCAGGTCTAAGGCATTTCATACTTAAAAGGATGTGTATGCTCCCTGTTTTCTGTGTTAATGAGAATCACTTTCGCCATCTCATTTCCTGAGACAGGAGATGGCTATGTAGGATATTTGGGGGAGGGGAGAGCAACTGAACTGACCCAAGACATGACTTGGAAGTTGATACTGCTGCCTTTTTATCTCCTTTAAATCCCTTACATGAGCTTTGCTATGTACCATTTCCCTCCTCTTTATAGTAAGCTGTAGAAAGGGAAAACGATTCACTGGGGGCTCTGTTCAATTGTGTTCTGGTTAACTGAGAAGTTTCTGTAGTTTGAAGATTGCTCCCTACTATTCCCTTAATTCAAAATTACACATTCTCCAAACACCTTTAATAATAACTAAAGAATTTCCCTACTTCTGTACTGGAACATAAGAGGTACCTAAGGGACACAAACAGCTGTCCATCACCACATATTCACACAGCTAGGACCAGTTTCAGAATAGTCTCCATTTCTAGAAAGCAGGGAAAAGAAGGAAGAACGGAAGCCAGAATTAACCTACCCTCTCATTCATTTCTTCATTCATCAGCTATTTATTGAGTACTTATTAAAAGCCAAAGAAGAAGCAGGAGAAGGAGAAGAAAAGAAGGAGAAAAAGAGAAGAAAGAAAAGAAAAGATCATAAAACAGGGTCTCTTATTCATCCACAGATTTGACTCTAGGGAACATGATGCCTCATCCAGGATAAACTGATCCCTTGAAATCTATCTCATACAGATGAACTCCATTTGTTTTATGTTGGTTTTGATATTCAATGCATTCTCTACTCTTCGGGGGCTCCCTCCTGTGATTGGAGAATTAAAGAGCAGAACACGAAATTCCTTCCAAAGCTTTTGTTCCTAAAGGACTCTGAGCTTTCAGAACTTCCAGCTCACTCTCCACTTTCTATTAGTAGTTGTTGGTTTGAACTCCATGGAACATAATGCTCCCTCTGGGTTCTCCCTGGTGCCCTCTATTCCCCTTTTCAATTTTCTTTTGTGAATCATCTTCTCTCATTAGATTGTAACCTCCATCATCGCAGGGATCATTCTTCTCTTCTTTATTTACATTCCCAGCCTGGCACATAGTAGGTACTTAATAAATATCAATTTAATTTAAAATTAAGGTATTTATAAACTAGTTGAGGAAATCATTAAAACAGAAACAGTAAGGAGTTTATAAACTGGTTGGGGAAATCATTAATATTAATGGAGTTATTCTACAAATAAACACAAAGCAAGGCAGTATGTGAAAAACACCACGAAAGATTATAGATATGAAGGGTATTTAGGAGATGAGAGGAAAGAAAGATCACTGTAGGTTAAATGCTCAGGGGAAAAATCCCTCTGGCCTGCCCCAGACCTTCTTCATTGACCCTAATGATCATCAGCAACAATCCAGGGATGCTTAGAGTAAAGCTAAAATTCAACTGGAATGGTCACGTAGCATTTCATTCAGTTACCTTTCATAGAATAATCAAGACTTGATGACTGAATGACAGAGTACAGGCAGTCTACTCTGTCTATGTTTAAAGTAAATTCTGTAATTATGATTTCATTATTTCAGGCATAAGATTTCTTGATTAGACTATGAGTTTTTCCTGTTTTTGTCTTCCCAATAGGACTTATAGGACTGGAAATGCAGTAGAAAACCAGTTCACAGATGAATTGAAAGGGAATGCTCAAAATTCAATGGCAATGACATGCCTACGCTTTCATTTAGGTCAATAAATGAATTCTAAATGTTGATCTTTCTGAAGGAGACCCATGGTCACTGAGCAGAGCTCCCATCAGAAATTAAAAACTTATTAAAATAATGAAACTTGACCCTGAAAAGCAAATCTAGCTCATGAGGTCCTGAAGCCAATTGAAAATATCTGAATGAGTTGATTCATTCTCCCTTTTCTTCCTCCACACAAGAGTTGTCTTTCAGGAAGAGTTTCATATATTGTGAGTCAAGATCAGAAGGGAGATATTTGCCAGAGGGAGGCTTAATCCACAACCCAGTTATCCTGAGGAACTACTCTGTGATTGAGCCTTTTCCAGTGCCAGGCACTGGCTATCAAGGATATAAGAAAAGGCTACAAGATACCTGCTTTGAGATGGGGTGAGCAGGCCAGTAAATTGTATGTTCCTTGAATAAAGATTCATTGAATTTGATCCTCAAAACTTAGCACAGTACCTTATAGAGACTGGAAACAGCTAGCCTAGTACAAGGGAAAAGATCACTGCTTATGGATTCAATGCAACTGAGTTGAAAATCTCATTCCATACAGGTAAATTTGGGCATTTAACCTCCCTCGGCCTCAGTTTCTACATTTGAAAAATGAAGGGGCTGAAATAGATGACCTTTGAAGTCCATTCCAGATCTATAATCCTATGAGCTATTGTTTTAACTGAGGTTGGATATTCAATCATTCTTTGTAGCAAACATCTTCCATTCTGCTGCTATTCCACCTACTACAATGGGTCTCCATCTTGGATCTAGGATTAGCAACTGAAACAAGCAATTGACCAGAAGCAGGGAATCTTGATACAAGTTCTATGGGTGGAGTATGATGTGTAGTGACTTAGACATTTATGTTAATAACCCAGTAATTCACCAATAGTCACTAATCAGGCATTAAGGGCTTACTATGTTCTAGACACTGGCTCCAACTTCCAGCAACCTCAAACATCTGGAGTATAATTGAGAAATAAGAAAATCAATTTCTCTTGCACTCAGCACATATTTTAAGTGCCTACACTGTGCTAAGCACTGGGGATACAGTCACTGAAAGGCTGTCACAAAGACCATGCACTAAACACAGTGCACTTCATTTGTGCATGGTTGATTCAGGGTGTATTTACTCATTTTATTCACAATTCTAGGTTAATCTTGTCATTTCTACCCCTATAACATCCCTTATATTTGACCCCTTCTCTCTACCATAAAGTTACCACCTGAGTTCAGACCCTTATCATTTTACACCTAGATTACTGCAATGGTTTCCTAATTGATCTCCCTGCCTCATTTCTCTCCAATTCAGTCCATCCTTCACACTACTGCTAAAGTGATTTTCCTTAAATGTAGATTTATTTGACTGTGTCACTCTCTTACTCAATAAACCATAATAGCTTTCTCTTCTTCTAGAATCAAATAAAAACCCCTCTTGTAAGCTTTAAAAACCCTTCACAATCTTGCCTGAACCTATATTTCCACCTTCTTTGGATATTACTACCCCTTGACAACACAGCTAAAATTGGAATTCTCTCTGTTCCAACATTCCATCTCCACTCTCCATATTTTTGCAATGGCTGTCCTCTGTGCATAGGATATGCTGTCTTTTATTCTTCCCATAGAGACTGTCTTATTTCTTTCAAGACACTACAAGAACCACCTTCTATGTGGTCTTTTCTGACCCCTTAATGTCCAATGTCCTCCTCAAACTATCTTGCATTTATTTGTTTTTATTTTATTTATATGTATTCTCTATCTACTTATACATGTCTGTTTTTGTCTCCCCCATTAAATTATAAATTCCTTATGAATAGAGATTATTTCATTGATTATATTTGTGTCCTCTCTACCTAACAAAGTGCCTGGTGCATTCCAGTAGGTAAAATATGTTCATTGGTTGATTGATAGAACAAACTTGGTGTTTGGCTTAGAAACCACAGCAAACTACAAACAAGAAATTAGAAATTTAGAAATTAGAAATTAGAAATTAGAAGAGGAGTTTGTGAAAGAAGCCTACCGGTTTTATCTTCTTCATCATCATGATTATCAATTGACATCTTGTTATTATGGTATGCATCATAAACCCATTTTCTCTCACTTGGTTCCAGAAAGAACAATAGGTCATGGAGAATGGGCTATAATACTGACTGAATTGAGAAAGTGTCTTTTTTGTTGCTTAAAGGGATAGACATCTGATTCAACATTTTCATTTGTACCCTGAATAAAGGAAGGGATATTCACTGACCTTTAAAATACAATTTAGAGTTTGGAATATAAAGGATACTGCTTTGGCACTGACAAAGGGAAGCAGAGAATCAAGAGTAGAGACCCTCCCATTAAAGATGGTCACATATATGACATATCTAGGTTAGAAGTCTACAGCAGTAGTGCCAAACTCCAATAGAAATGGATCCCTGTGGAGCTTCATATTAACTTAGAAAATGACAAATTAACATTATGTATTATATATATATATATATATATATCATAGCATATTCTTACTTATTTTGTTGAACATTTCCCAATTATGTTTTAATCAAGTTCAGGCTCATTTTTCAGGTTCCGTATATTGGCACAATTCAGATTGCATTCTCTAGAATGCATTCGCTTCTATCTTTTCATCATAGCATTCTTATTTTTCTTTGACTCAACTGAAGAGCTTTCTTTATGGTGCCTGATCTTTACTCCCAGTCCACCACTTCCCTCCCCCTGCTATAGTTGCTACTATTCTCTGTGTCCTCAAGTTATTTTATTTTATATTTATCTGAGTTCACCCTATTAATTATGTAGCCTGTATGGACATCAAACATCTTCAGACAAAGACTGTTGCCTTTTTGTCTCAGTATCCTCCTTTGCTTAGCATACCTTGTAAATAATAGGCATTTAGTACATGTTTGTAGACTTAACTGCTTTATTGTTTCCTAGACATGACCCAGTTGTCACATAAAATTCACTGATACTAGAAGTAACTTCTTACAGCTTCACAGAGAAGGAGATGAAGAAAACTAAAAAGCAAAGATGCAACTCCAAAGTACAGTGATCTGGGGCCATTTAGAGTCAGACAATCCATCAATAAATATTATCCAATGCCTATTATTTGAGAGGCACTGGGATAAAAGCTGGGGATATCAAAAAAAAGTAAAAGATAATCACTACTCTCAATTAACAACCCTAAAAAACTCGTTAACCCCTAACTATCTCTAGGATAAAATATAAGCGACTACATTTAGCTTTAAAGTCCTTCACAACCTGGTCTTGACTCTTATTTCTAGTCTCTTTGTACATTACTCCCTCTCCTATACCCTGCAATCCAACCAAACTAAGAATTTCTCTGTTCCTCACACACAAAGCTTTATCTCCCATCTCTGTGCCTTTGTACTGGAAGTCTTCATGCTAAGAACATACTCCTCCCACTTCATCTCTATCTCACAGAATATCATTCTTCTTTTAAGTCATAACTCAGATATCATTTTTTTAATGAAGTCTTTCTTGGGTTCTCCCTAATATTAATTCACTTCCTCTCAAACTACCTTAGATTTAACTATTTTGCATATATTTTATTCATCAACTTTTTTTTTTTTACTTATGCCATATATGTGTTTATATATACTTGTTGTTACGCCATTGGAATGTAAGGTCCTTAAGAGTTGGGATCATTTGATTCTTTGTACTTGTATCCTTAGAGCCTAGCACATAGTGGACACTAATACATACTGAGTGATTGGTTAATGGATTAACTGCATTGTACAATAATTGATGCTCATCACGATGATTCTGAGGGTCAAGACAATGTTCATGCCTATTTATTTTACACTAAGTAGACAGGGAAAGCTCACACTGTCTTTTTTTTAAAAAAGATTTTTACACAGAATTTAAAGATTTATGCTCAATACGTAGAGCTTCAGTTAAATGGAAAGTTTACTTATACAGAATACCTTATTATTGTCATAACAAATATCACTACATATTGACATACATAGATATATGTATATACATATAAGCATATGTATACACACATACATACATGTATACATACATTCACACGTAGACAATATCCAGTCACTTCTTCTTTTTGCTCACTAGGCTCAATACTCTTCTAATTACTTTCCATCTATCTCTCCCTGGCTCCACCCTGAGTTCCCTCCTGCCTACACTGAGATTTAAACCCTTCAGGTACTCAAAGTTACTGGAATGCCTTTAAAAAGACTTTGCTTCCTGCTGCTCAACTAATTAACTCTGGAAATATCCAAGTAATTAGCATTGGCTGTTGCAGACATCCAATGTTATGAAATGTCATGGGGAGATGTGCAGAATGTCCATTGCTAGTCCAGGATATGGGACTGCCTCAGTGGAGACAAAGAAGGAGTTGTAACAAAGCTCAATGGTGTTCATTAAACAATCAATCAGTAACTACTTACCGAGAGAACATACTGTGTGCCTAGCACTGTGTTAGGCACTCTAGGAAGAGAGAAATGAACTTTGTTTTCAGAAAGCATACATTTGAGTTATGGAAATGAGAATCCCATAAGTTGAACCGTTAGAGAACAATGCAGAACAATGTGTGATAGACTACGCAGTTTGGAATCTAAGGTAGTGGTTCTCATGGAGTGCATACAGAATATGGTAACTCCAGTATTAACTGATGCAAAGTGAAGTGAAAAGAACCAGGGGATTATTGTGCACAGTTACAGCGATGTTGTAATGATGATCAACTGGGAAAGACTTGACTTGTCTGATCACTATAATGATCTAAGAATCCAAAGGACTCATGTTGAACAAATTCTATCTATTTCCAGAGAGAGAAAACTGGTGAACTCAAAGTATAAATTAAAGTATATTTTTCTTGCTTTTTTGGGTGTGATATGGCTAATATGCAAATATGTCCTTACATGATTTCACATGTATAATTGATATATTGTTTGCCTTCTCAGTGGTTTGGGGATGGATGGCAAGGAGGGAGAGAGTCTGGAACTCAAAATGTAAAAAAGAAAAAAATGTTTAAAATGTCATATATATATATATATATATATACACATACATATGCATACATATATATACACACATGCACACATACATACAGATATATAATTTAAATTAAGATTGCATATGATATAAATGGTGGACTACAAAGTTTCCAAGGTGTATCACAAGACTCCTTTCCAAACCTTGAAGCTGCACATGCTCTAGACTGGCCTCAACCAATCTCCCTACATTCAGGTTGAGTTGTTGCTTGCTAATCTTAACTTTGTCCATGTCACAACAGCAGCTTTATCCAAGCTTTTATCCTTCACAAGAAGTCCTAGGAAAGTAAAACAAAAGAGTGAGGTGGAGGGGTGTTGGAGGAATCCCATGATGTGGAAATTGGATATGGAAGTTCAACTCTTCTTGGTTGCCAATATAAATGTTCAATGTGCTATATTTCTTCATATCAACGTAAAATAAAATTGAGAACCACTGATTTAAGGGCTGTAGGATATCTGAGAAATCAAAGAACTCTAGAGTAACTAAAGACAACTTTCATGGAAGAGATCAGATTTTAGCCAGGCCTTTGGAGAAGGGTTATGTTTGTATAGTCATCCTATTCATATTCAAACTTTAAGTAGTCTGTGAGTGAAAAGTCTATATTGGGAAGAAATATATTACTGATTATCATCTCCTTGCATTATATGTTATTCGTTCTCACCTTGTGCAACCTCCACCCCTGCCACATATGATAAGACCTATACAAATGCTCTTACTTGTTGCCTTTAATAACCAAAGATTTTCCTTTGAAAGATAGGTGATTGTGTTAGTGCTCAGGCTGTACCCTAGATTCAGATCAATTTGTAGTCAAATTTAGAGAGCTCATCTGGAGCCGGAGTTAAGAGACCATATCAAAATTTAGGACATCTTAGTGACTAAGGTTAAGAGTCAGGCTTGGATCACAGACTGAGGGCCAATCTGTAGTCAGTTGCAGGATTAGTCTGTGAATGGGATTAGGACTGGGTCTATGTCCAGGGATGAAGTTCAGTTTGTATTTAGGGTAGGGGACTGGGGTTTGGAGTTGAAGGTCATTCTGTAAGGCTAGAAGTTAGTCCATTTCTGAGGTCAAGTTTATTTGTGTTATTGGAGTTTCAGAGATTGAGTTTGTGGCCAGGGTTTAGGGATCCAGAGTTGGGGGCTGTTAACCACTGGAAAGAGTGATAAAGAAAAGTCCTAGGGATTCACAGCTGAGGAATCTTGTAATTCATCTAATCCAAATAGATCATTTGATAGATGTGGAAACTAGGACACAAAAAGATTACTTGTGGAATCTAGAAACCAAAAAGGTTAAATTCTCACTTAACTTTACCCTGTAGAATATACCCTGCTCATTGATATCAGGATCATATTTTTCTTTTGTCTCTGTATTCCCTGTGTCTAGTGTAGTGTCTTCTAAATAAAGAATAAACACTTAATATTTGTTGAATTGAATTGCTTCTTCAACCAAGGAGAAACAATCAATTCAACAATCAAGCTGACTCTAGAGCTTCAAGCAGCCATGACTGATGATAGCAAAAAAAATTCAACCATATTGCACCCTTCTAAAACCAGCTAGGCCCCAAACTCAGCATTCTCTCCATCCAGTCTCTCTCTTAAGTAACTCACCATCAAGTCACTTGCCCCTGAGACTAGACGAAGGCCTTACAATGATCCCAAGTGAGCATTAAAACTAGATCTTAGAAATTCCAATCCTTATCCCAATTGGAATTATCTTCTCATTTTGCCTCTCTAATTTGGCTTAATTCAAAAGCACTGTGCTAGATATCTTAGGGGACAAACAAGTAGGAGAAGATAGAGTCCATGTCTGAAAAGAAAAAAAATAAGATGAATGGACCTGCAGTACAAATCTTGCTTCTCATACCTACTAGCTGTCTATGTGACCAGTTAAGTCTCTTCACTTCTCAGCTTTCAGGTTCCTCATTTGTAAAATGGAGTATCATACTTAGAATCTCAGAGGATGTCTGTGATAGGGCCAAGGAGAGGTATGCAGAGCCCTTCATGAAACTTGGAAAAACCATATAAATGTCAATTGCTATTATGATTCTAATCAAGTATCAATATTCATGGGCTGTACCACACCATGGGAGGTAGTCCTATGTAATACAAAAAGCCTTGATAGCTTGTCTACAAGTATTGGAAGGCTGTCAGGTCTAAAAGGGATAAGATTTGTTAGACTCGGCCCTAGAAGGTAGATGAAGAAACAGTTGTGGGATGTGCAGAGAGCAAGATTTTAGCATTAAAGAAAAAAATACAACTTCCTAACAATTAGAGCCAGCCAAAAAAGAGATATTCCTCCTCACTAGGGGATTCTAGACAGCGCCTGGGTGACCACTTGCTGAGTCTGTTACAGAGGATATTTTTATGCAGGTATTGATTGGATGAGATGGCCTCTGAGCTCCCAGACAGCTCGAGACTCTGTGATGCTAGGCACCTGGAATCAGACAGATGTGGATTTGAGTTCTACTTCTGAATCTTACTAATCATTTGAACTTAGCCACGACATTTAAATTCCCTAAGTCTCCGTTTTTGCTTGTCTTCAGAACCACAGTTAATAATAATCACACTACCTAGCACACGCAATTGTTGTGACCGTCAAGCAAAAGAGGATCTAGAAAGCATTTTATAAAGTCCTGTTACAATGAAGGTACACTATTGTTCTTTTAAAAGGTTTATTTTTCACTTTATTTTCAATTCTAAATCCTTTCCTTCCCACCATCATGCTCCCCCAACCCACTGAGAAGGCTGATATTATTCTTTCAACAAGCATTTATTAAACATCTAAATACTATAATTGGATAGGATGAGAGGAGAGGTGAGATGAATAAAGAAAAAAGAGCATGGGAAAAATATCAGGAGACTGAGGCATCTAGGGCAAATTCTGTTGCTGATTGACTTTGGACAAATTACTCACCCTCTCTGGGCTTGATCGCAAGCCTACTATATTTTTCATCTGTAAAACAAGTGACTATGTTTTAATTATGTTCCTTAAGGCCAGAAGAAGGTTGAAGAATTTATTTTAGTCACCACCTGACACAATATCTTCTGCAATTAGGTCCCTAAGGACTTGTTAACAGTGATGATGAGGCAGACAAGGACAATGATGAAAGAGGCAGATTGGATACTGTTAAATAATAAGTGAATACCAAAAAGGTGTGAAATATAGAATTTAAGAAAAATACCTCATCTATAAAATGCTGACTATCTAAGAGAAAATACTTACGTAGTATTCACAACAGCCCTGTGAGATAGGCAGCCCCATTTTACAGATTTGAAATTAAGCAATCACCATATATTGTACTAGTCACATATCAGAGACTTAATTTATAATTACTGAGTGACTTTGTGTAAGTTGAAACAACTGTTCACTGGCTGACCTCAGAACAAAATACAATGGCAGCAAGGTGTTACAGTGGATAGAGGGCTAGGATGAATGGCTATCATCGTTATTAAGCTAACTGTAACCCTCCTCAACTTAGTTATTTACAGGCCTGGAGTTAGGAAGACTAGTACTCAAATCAGACTTCTGACACTAGCTATGTGACCCTAAGTTACTTAAATGCCACCTGCCTCAATTTCCTCACCTGTAAAATGGGGATAAAAATAGCATATAATAGTAAAATAGCATAGTATGATATAATAATATAGTATAGCATAGTAATAATGGGGTTGTTGTGGGGCTCAAATGAAATAATATTTATAAAACGCTGACCACTACTTTATCTATCACAACGTAGGGGTTCAATAAATTTTTGTTCCCATCCCTCCCGAATTCCAGTCCAGTTCTCTTTCTGCTCTCCTGCACAGTATCTCAGTTAATATGGTTAGATGAAGAACAGTATGTATAATTATGTGGAATCACACAGAATGTTAATGCTGGAAAGGACCTTAAGAAATCATTTATCCCAACCTTGTCATTTATAGATAAAAAACTGGCCTGAGGCCCAGAGGTGTGACTTATCCAAGGTCACACAGCAGTAACTGGGAAAATCCAGAGTCAAACTCAAATCCTCTAACTGCAAAGCCAGTAGTGTCCCTACTTTGAACTCACAATCAGAGAGGGTATGTTTTGGGCTCTTCATTCAGTTGTTGGCACAACTGTCAACAGACATGATAACAAGGCATACGTGGGTGAAATATCATTGTAACTCAAGAAGCAATACAGAAGGGAAATGTGCAGAGAATGTTTCCTCTTTGCCACTGGGACATGGCTCGAGGTGAATAAGAATGCCAGGTTTCAGGTCAAATTTCAAGGAACCCAGCTTCCTCCTGCCCATGGGAAACTTTAACTATCAAGCTTTCTTTCATGAACAAACAGACAGCTTCCCGGCAGGTCTTAAATAATATGTCCATCACTTTTATGATCTAAGAGACAGAAAGTCCAGAAGCAGAGTAAGCTGTACTAGGTCCATTTGCTGGTAAAAGGGAGGGGAGGAGGGGACCAAGGAACAAATTTGTGAGTGGTGTCTGTGAAAGCTCAGAATTCATCTGAGTGGGAAATGAGCCTACAGACGTGCTATCTTTGTACAGGGTTACTCCAAAGGACACATTAGGTGGGTGTATCAACTAGATGGTATAATGTATTTGGAACTTTCTTAACTCTTAAGAATAGAAAGCAATGGAAGTAATGGAAAGAATTACATAAACCTGGAAGAGGGATTTTCCCACTTTTTCCTACTTGTCTTCTCTTGAGACATATAGAATGCCTGAAACCCCTGAATTTCTTTGAAGCAGTTGGTAGCACAGTGGATAGAACACTGAACCTGGAACTAAGAAGACCTGAGTTCAAATGAGCAAGTCATTTAATGCTAACTGCCTCAGTTTCCTCAAATGAAAAATGGGGATAATAACAGCACCTATCTCACAGGCTTATTGTGAGGATTAAATGAGATATTTCTAAAAGAGGATAGCACAGTGACTAGTACATAGTATGCATTATATAAATGCTCGTTTCCTTTTCTTCTCCTTCCCCTTTCCTTCCTCTCATGGAGCTTAGTGTATGTTTATTGAAAGATAAATCATTCTTCCTTTAAACAGTTTACACAACTGAACAATTTACTTCTTAATCTCTGGGATTTTATTTCCTTATCTGTTAAATGGAAGGATCAGACAAGATGAATGATATTCATCTAAGATCCTATATTTAAATCCTACCACCTCCACAACAACTTTTTGTATTCATCAAAAGAAGAGATCTGATTTGGACAAGTTCTGACTTCTGAATTCTTCAAATCAACAAGTAATATTAAAAAGGGGATGGGGAGAGGATGAAGGTACCCACATGGGAAAGTGGTGTCAAAGTCTGAAAAGTCAGAACAAGAGCCAAAAAAGCAATGATAGTTCACTGGCCTGAGCTGTTCTCCAAAATGTAGGCTCTGGAAGGAATTCACTAAAAAGAGATGGGAGATGAGAAACTCAGACACCGCAGGAAGTTCCAGAACTGTGCCTCATCACAGTGGCAAAGTTTAAAAGGGAGAAGAAGAATGGAGAAGGGAGTGAAGGATGGCTATCCAGGGTTCCTCCCAAAATGGAGTACTTATGAAAAAACCAACAAATGAATAAAAAAAGAGGGCCATATACTATAAATGTTGTGAAGGTAGATTTGCAGCAGCTAAAGGAATTCAGTGGGAAGACCTTTATCTCTGTTATTAAGGAAGGGTTAGAACATCCAGAAGATGAAGAAGAAAAGAAAAAAAATTGGAGGAGAGCAAGGCAAAATTTGAGAACTTGTACAAATTATTGAAGGAAATTCTGGATGAGGTTGAGAGAGTGACGAAAGAAAGAAAGAAAGAAAGAAAGAAAGAAAGAAAGAAAGAAAGAAAGAAAGAAAAAAAGAAAGAGAGAGAAAGAAAGAAAGAAATCTAGTAAAACCCAAGTTAACTGGGCATCCTGTGGTCATCCAAATTTACCTTTCTTTGGAGAGGAGAACAAAGCAGGGTAACAGAAAGGTGAGGATGAGCTGAGTTACCCAGCTAGCTGGGTCCCCATTCAGGCAGCTCAGTCTACTCACAGGTTGTGTTCATCCTTCGTTTTCAAAGAAGACCATGACTTCAGAGAAATGATGACATGACTTGCACTTGACTTTGTTTTGAGTGAGGAGGGTTGTGCAAGGTCACCAATCTCACTTTCTTCTCCTGAGTCATCTAGATCCAGTGACCAGATATTCATTATTGATGCCAGGGATGAATACTGAACAAAGGAGATCTAGGAGGGCTTAGAATGGAATGAGAAGATCCAAGACAGCAGTGTCTTGAAAACTTAAAACAGTAGAGAATATCATGGAGAAGAGGGTGATCAACAGTTCCAGTGGCTTCAGGGGGGCCATAAAGGATGAGGATTGAGAAAAGGCCAGTAGACTTAGCTAATGGAGAGGCCATTGGTAATTTTAGATAAAGCAATTTTGATAAAGTTTGAAGCTGGATGACAGAAAGTTAAGAAGAAGATGAGAAGAAAAGTGGGACATTCAACTTAGATGACTCAAGGGATTTAGACACAAAATGAATGGAACTTACAGGACGATAAGCAGTAATAATTAATAATTATAATGGTAGCTAAAATTTAGATAGTGTTTACTGTATGCCAGGCCCTGTAATGAGCACTTTATAATTATTATCTCATTTTATCTTCACAACAACTCTAGGAGGTAGGTTTTAGTGTTAGTCCTACTTTATAAATGAAGCAGAGTAAAAGTAGCTTGCCCACAATCACATAGCTAGTAAACATCTGACAGCAGATTTGAATTCAGATCTTCCCAACTCAGCCTAGTGCTCTATCCACAGTGCCACCTATTGACAGTACACTGAATCCCTTTGCACTACATCTGCAATGTACCAATGTAAGACACATAGATACTGTTTTGATTTGTGTCTATATGTGCTCAACTTGCTGGCCTATGGCACTGAAATTTTAGATTTTCAGTTCCCAGACTTATAACAGAAAATCCTGGATCTGCTAAAGCCCTCTTGGGCATCATCTAGCACAGAGGTTTCTGTGAAGAGAGGGCCAGTCATTCCAACCAACTGCTAAATAACCGCCACATAGAGGGGAGGCAAGCCAGCCCACTGAGTCAGCAGGGCACCCTGAGGGAGAGACAGGAAGTGCCAAGCAAGCCCAACCACCACCACAATACTGATCCTCATCTCTCCTCAGACCCTGATGGAGACAGCCTGGCACTCTGAGTCCAAGAACCTCAGGAATAGCAATATCCCCCAAACCACCAATTTGCCTCAAGCCCAGTCCGAGCAGCCTTCAAACAGAGTGATATCATTGTAGAGAGAGGGCTCACCTTCCTCATCACCACCAGCAATTAATACCGATCAATTGATAAGAGGGTTTAGGCACAGAAGCCTTGTGGATGTTTGTACCTTATCCCCCTGTCCCAATCCTCTTTACTGGATCAGTCTTCATAGCCATCATCCAGGAAAGAAACTCCTGTGGACAAGGGGTTAGATATCCATACCACCTTTCAACCAATTAACACTCAAGGGTGGGAAAACCCACCTAACTGAAGCAGCAAGGCATCCTGGGTGAGGATAGGATTTGGCATTTGCCACGAAGATCAGGCCACCACTACCACCTTGACCATCATCTCCCCTCAAACCACAATAGAGATAACCCAGGTCCCTGAACCGAAGAGCCTTAGAAATCATGCTTCCAGCATAGTGATGTCAGACATCATCCTGGGAAACATCTTGGAGAAGCAACCTGGCAACTTTTTGTGCAGGTGCAACCATATTTACTGAAGATCCAGAGAAGGAAGTTTTTATCACCAGTGTCTTTGACACTGTTATACAGTTCAATGTCAGAAATTGATATGATTTTCTCAGTAATTATTAGAGAATAGACATTGCCATCCACTTTGCTGTTGTGTCCTAAAAGCCCATGGGACTTTTTAATTTGATTTGCAATTGAAATTTTCTCTACATACTATGTCCCCCATTAGAATGTGGGCTCCTTGATTACAGGGACTCTTACTTTACTATTGATATTCCCAGTGTTTTGCACATGATAAACACTTAATACAAGTTTTATTCCTTCCTTTATTCATTCATTCAAAAAGTAACTTTAGTTCTCTCAATCATTCATGTGTCAGGCAGGTACAGAGATAAAATGCACACAAGTGAGAAAATGACTGCCCTGAAGGAGCTTACGTTCTAAAGTGAGAGTTGCAGTGCAACCCATCCACAAGTACATAAGTCTAGGGTATACACAAAGTAAGTTCACAGTGATAAGAACAGAATTAACAACTGGGGAAATCCACAAAGACAATATTTAAGCTGTCTTAAAAAGGGCCAGGTGATCCAGATGATAGAAAGGAAGAGAGAGAAAAGGAATTCATTGAAATGGGAAGTGTAATGTCAAATATAAGAAACAGTGAGTAGCTATTTTGGCTGGAACATAGTATATGCAAGGGGAATGGAATGTTTTTAACTGATTGTGAAGGGACTTAAATGAGAAAAACTTTGGTTTTTATCTTAGGGATCATGGGGAGCTGCGAGATGTTCTCTAACATGAATTTCATATGGTCATACTTGTGCTTTAGGAATATCAATTTGACAACCATGTGTAAGTTGGATTGAAGAGAAGGAAAAATGAATGCAGAGAGACAAATTAAAAGGCTACTCTGTCTTAGGGGAGAAGTGGTTTGGAACTGAATTAAAAATCACTGTGTTAGTTGAAAGGTGAATGGAGAGAACATAGGAAAGATGTTGATGAGATAAAATCAACAAAATTTGGTAGCAAATATCATATGGGAGGTGAAAGAGTGAAGAACTAAGGATGACTTTTCTGCTACAAACCAGTGTGACTAGTGAGTGAAATCTGAAAACATATTTATTACAAAGGGATTAAAAAACAAAAGACAAAGGCAGTCACTGAGGACTTTTTTCCTTCTTAAAGTTTGGTAGTGAAACATAGCAAATATAGGACAAAGGGTGAGTGAGGTTATGGGAATGTTTTGTAATGATAGGTGAGTTCTTAGAATGTTTGCAAATGCATGGAGGTACTGAGTCCCTAGGAAAAGGAAAGAAAGATAGAGACCGAGACAGACAGACACACAGACAGAGAGAGAGAGAGAGAGAGAGAGAGAGAGGAGAGAGAGAGAGAGAGAGAGAGGCAAGGGGCGGGGACAGAGAGACAGAGAGAGAATGGAATGGAATGGAATGGAATGGAATGGAATGGAATGGAGTGGAGTGGAGTGGAATGGAATGGAATGGAATGGAATGGAATGGAATGGAATGGAATGGAATGGAATGGAATGGAGTGGAGTGGAGTGAAATGGAATGGAATGGAGTGGAGTGGAGTGGAGTGGAATGGAATGGAGTGGAATGGAATGGAATGGAGTGGCATACCTGAGGAACTGGATGAGGGAAATTCTAGAAGAAGAAATAATAGGATAAATTAATCAACCAACATTTGTTAATTACCAGTCAAGGGTACAAGTAGGGGGACTAGCCTGATAGTATTTCATTCAACTAATATTTTTGAACCTGTCTTCAAGGAATCTATATTGTAGTACTAGTAATCTAGTTTACAATCTAGCACTCATGAAAAGTTAAATGACAAAAGAAGATGATACAAGACAATAGATGCCAAAGGATGAGTTATGAAAAACAAATGCTATGAATTTACAGAAGGGAGACCTCACTATGGGCTGGAATGGTCTAGTGAGTCTCCAAAGAGGTAAAGACATTTGTGTTGGGCTTTGAATACATTTCAATATTTGGGAAATTGTTCAGATCACTCATCAACCCGTATATCTCTACATAAACCATTAAACTAGAGATTTGGTAGTGAGTTGGTAATGCTTCCTGGAAGACAAACTTGGAGATACCTAGGCAGTCAATACTGAAATATTTTCCTTAGTGGTTCCTGTTTATTCTAGCTCTCCTTCCAGTTTGGAAAGTTAGATCTTTGCTAGTTTAGGAAAACCAGTTCTGAGGCTGGAAGAGAGTTGCCCTAGCATATTCTCCACAGAGTATTATCCAATTTGCAGATTATCTGGGAGGAGCTTGCTTTCAAGTTCTTATCACTGCACAAACCAATTACCCTAAAGAAATGTGTTGACAGGGACTCACAATTTCCTGTTTATTTTCACAAGCTAAGGTTATAACCCTGTGGAAGGCTTATTTAGACCAAAATAAATATTTTAACTCCTTTTAAAAACCAAACACTCAATACCCTTCTTCAATCTTGGAAAGAAATGAAATACTAATACAGCAAATAAAACACAATATTTCGCCACATATTGCTTGCCCAGAGTAGATGATCATTAAATATTGAATGAATGAATTTCACTTTAGTTTGGAATTTTGTCTCCATGTGAATGGTAATGATGCTGGTTTTTTTTCCAACATAGAAAGAGAAATATGGTCTCTGACCATTTCCAACCTCTGCCTCTTCTGTGCTGCTTTCACATCCAAAAAGACACTGCAACCCCCACTTCTAGTTTCTGATAGGTGAGACTTCTCCATATGTAGTCCAGATTTTAGGGGCAGCCAGGTGGCACAATGGATAGAGCACTGCCCTTGGAATCAGGAACACTCATCTTCCTGAGTTAAAATCTAGCCTCAGACATTTATGAGCTTCATGACCCTGAGAAAATCACTTAATCTTATTTGTCTCAGTTTCCTCCTCTGTAAAATGAGCTGGAGAAGGAAATGACAAACCACTCCGGTACTCTGCCAAGAAAATCCCAAACGGTGTCAGGAATAGTATGATATGAGTGGAAAACAATTCAAAGACACACACACACACCAAACACAGACCAGAATACACAATGCAACTCTCCAAGTGACTTCATTCTACGCTGCTCATAACATACTCATTCCTAGGTTCCCCATTCTACCTTTAGTTATGGTAACAGCAATCAAATCAACGCTGCAATTCCTGGAAAAAGCAGTCAATGAAATGCCTTATGTCTCCATTCACTATCTCTGTGATTTCCCAACCCAAACCACTACTTCTAGATCTTCACTCCCTTATATATGTTGTCTTTATGGAAGGAAAAGAGCTGTTTTACTTTTTTTTTTATTATTTGGATTACCAGCCCTTAGCACAGTCTTTGGCACATCATAAGCACTTAACACATTTTCTCCCCATTTATTCACTCATTCATTTGTTCATGACTTCTCGATAGCTCCTGAGTCTGTCATTCACAGAACTTCCTAATCCCTGATTCGAGTTCAGTCTATAGTCTCGTCAGGTCTTACCTAAAGAAGCTAAATGGCACCAACTTCATGAGTTTGAGATTCATGCAGGCCTTCTCTGGCTCTCTAGTTGGGTGCAGACCTCATGCAACACATTTTGTCTACCTCTGAAATGCGTTGAACCCACATTCTTTTATTTTTATTGTTATTCATATATCAGTCCCCCACATAGCCGATGATCTGGATTCATGGAGGCAAGATGTTTACGTAGGAGTATTGGAAGGTGACAGGACTGGGATTCCAACCAAAATTCTCTCACTTCAAACTCGGTACTCTATCCATTGCTCTATGCCTTCAGATTCTAAAATTTGTAGCTCCCTAACCAAGAGTTTAGAGAGCCCAACCTAGCAAAACACTCTACACAAAGTATATTCTTTAAAAAAATATTGTTAAATTAATTTTATATGGTCCACATTGTTCTGAATCATAGAATGACCCCTAACCCTGGCCACACTTTAATTCCTCTTTCCAGTCATAGACTGACCTTTCAACTTGGCTGGCTGTACACTAATTTCTAACTTTGGTCAGAAGCCCTAGCCACACTCTGACCCTAACCCGAGCAAAGGCCTGACACCTGACTCCAGGTAACTGTTTCCCAAATGTGCACTGCAATACAAAAAGGAGTCTAACCCGTAGCTACAGATTCAATTAAAAACACAAGTGTCACCTGCATGTAAGGGGAACAACTGCACCAGGATATCCTATTGACCGATGTGATTTAAATGCACATGATCCTTTAAAGGAGACCCTTTCTCTTTATGTGTGTTCTAGTTCAAAAGTGGGTCAGAGTTAGTACAGAGTAGGCAGCCCTCCTTTCCAAACAATGAAAGTTCTATTAAAAAGGTAAATCTTTCCTTCCCCCACCCTCACTGCAGGGATACACTGGTAGGCAAGCAGAGATCCATGTCAAAATATGATGCTGTCACCTAATGAGGGAACATTTAGTAACTTGTCCTGTCAGAGCAGTGCTAATGTGACTCCTGCAGACCCAGACAGTTTCTAGGAAGTTGTTTTTTTTTCATCTGTCTCTCTGTCATACAAATACGCCCTCTTAGGTTCTCCTTACACCTCTCTCTCTCTCTCTCTCTCTCTCTCTCTCTCTCTCCTCTCTCTCTCTCTCTCTCTCCCTCTCTCTCCCTTTTTCTCTCTCTCTCTCTCTCTCGTCTCTCTCCTCTCTTCTCCTCTCTCTCTCTCTCTCTCTCTCTCTCTCTCTCCCTCTCTCTCCTCTCTCTCTCTCCCCCCTCCTCGTCTTCTCTCTCTCTCTCTCTCTCGTCTCCTCCCCCTTTCTCATCCTCTCTCCTCTCTCCTCTCTCTCTCTCTCTCACTTCTCCTCTCCTCTCCTCTCTCTCTCTCTGTCCTTCTTCCCCCCCATTCCTTCCCTTTTCACATACCCTCTCACAGACACATAGGTGATTGCATCCCCACATTACCCAGGCTCACACCTACACAAAGCCTCACGGGGACTCATAGACAGACATTCAAGCTGACACAGGTAATAGTTTCCTACTTCTCCATCCCTTAACACTTAGGCTATATTTTCTGTCTGTCTGCCTATTCTGAAGCTATCTCTCTCTTTTCTCATTCCTGCTCTTATCTCTGCTTTCAGCCTCCAGCAGTCTCTTTCCCTCCTCCTTCTCCTGAAAATGAGCGTGGCCAGGGGAAGGCATGAAGGGGTGTAGATTGGTTCAAACACCGTAAGTCATGTCCCACAGCCTTCACCTTCCATCAGCATCAAGCACCACAAGTGAAAATTCATTCTGAAAGCTGTTGGCGGTCCTCCCTTGCCTCCTGGCTCTCCTCCCCATTGCCCCTCCCTCAGCCCCCCAATCCTCCCTGCAGAATGGTGGTGGCTCTGCAGGGAGCCTGACATTTTGCTGAACTGTTATTTCATTTGAGGCTGATTATTAAACACCTTTGCAATGGAGGGGGCGGGGCACGTTTAAGACTGGAAGTGGGCAAAGCAGAGGCTGATGAGAAACTTGAGAGTTGCCTTTTGTTGAGGTCTCTATTTCCAAAGAAATGCTTTCAGCAGGTTTGCCCTCTTTCTGTGTTCATCTCTGTCTATTCTGTCTGTTCTGTTTCTTTCCTTGACTCGCTGTGCCTCTCTCCTCTTGTCTCTTTGTTTTGTCACAATCACTTTTCATCCCCTTTGACCTTAATCTCTGATTTTCTTTTTTTCTATGTCTTTATTTTTCTCCCCCAGTCTTTCATCTGACTTACCCCTTCTAACTAGGTAAATCTGCTTGTCTCCAATGCTATTATTATTACTGCCCATCCCTTAAGTCCTTTTTCTAATGCCAGTGGTTATTAATGTAAGGTGTATGTATGTATGTGCGACATGGATACCTTTATGGTGTGGTGAAATGTAAGGACTCCTCAGAATAATGTTTGTAAATTTATAAACTAAAATACATAGTGTTGCAAAAGAAACCAATTATATTGAAATAAAAGTGTATTCTTTTTCACATCAAAGTTCATGGACAACATGAAATCCAGACAGGGGTAGGGGAATGAAGTGTGTTAAGAATTTTGACTTGTATGAATGTAGTCTAACTGTATTGTGGGAGTACACAACTAACAAGGTAGAGGCATATGATCTTAATAATTTGGGATATAGGGGACAAAATCCTCTAGGTGACATGTTAGTTACCTTGAAGTACCACATTGTCAATATGTGAAAAACCCTCAGTTCAATCAATTGTTCACTGAATCTATTTGTTCATTCAATTCAACAAATTAGAATTCTAAGCTCTGAGCAAGGTAGTGAATGGTCAGAATACAAAGATCAAAAGAAACCATCTCTTTCCCTCAAGGAGTTGACAGTTTTCTCTGGTGATATGGCATGTATGCATGTAGTGAAGATGAGAATAGCAAATACCCTGTGGGAGATGGTCCCTGGGATGCCTTAATCCAGCCAATCCTCATCCCTAGAGATGTTCCATGATGTGTGGTTCTACGGTGTCTGAAGCCTTGAGATCCAGAGAATGTTAGGAGCATGACCTCTTTCTTTGGAGGCCAGACACCCCAGGCATGAACTCAAATCTGAATGAGAACCCACAGTCAGGGTTATTTAGAAGCAAATGATGAGTCTTGGACCCTCTGAAGAGCACTGATTAAATAGCTAGACTTAGATAAATAAGCATAAGGTAGTAACAAATGGGGGAAAAGTCATAGTGTATGTTGAACCTCCTCATTCACTCCAAAACTACTTTTATTATGACATTCTTCTAATTCCACCTTTGTCTCTATCCCTTAGCCAGAGCTCCACCCTCATTTACTTTGACTAAACAATGACCTATGTGGACTCATCAAAGCAGTATAACAATAATAGTCTGTGTCAGTGAATTGGGACTTTGATACTCAGAGAGCCCAGAACAATCATTATTGCCATCATTTTAAGCTGTTGTGGCTGGTCTATTGACCATCTATTTGTCTTCACTAATTTTTAACTACTAGTTTCAAATGAAAGCTTTTCAAAGAAAGAAACTGTATTGAAACCCTAAAGTCAAGAGCTACCCTTCAGGATGGAGGAAAAAAAGGAAGATGAAGCAAAGTGGTGTTCAAGAATAAATTTGGGGGAAAACAATGATATATGGATATTATATAATTACAAATCAAATTTAATCCCAAAAAATGAGATGTAAGAAGCTAAATTCATTTGTTCTTTGTAGAGGTGGGGGACTATGGGTATTTATCATGGTTGAGTGATATGTTGGCTAGTTTTTCTGACCTGTTTTTTTTTCCTTTTTATAATTCTTTATAAAATTGATGGCTCTCTATTCACAAACCTTATTTTGGGAGTCAGAAGACTTAAGTTTTAGTCTCAGCTCTCCCATCAAGTAACTTAATAATTTTGAGAGTATAAGTTTCATTTCTGTTGGTATCACATTCTTCATATGCAAATGTTCCATTATATATAAGATCCAAAGCAAGATTAACATGAACAGGTAATAGGGTAAATGCCCAAATAGAAAGAGATAATCTCCTTAGAGTAAATGATATGGGACCTAAATTTGGAGTAGAGTAAATTTAAACCTAAAAGCCTGGCTGGGCTGGCATGATGGTGTCTGTAGAGCACTGAAATTCAAAAGGCTGTGGTCAAAGTACTGAAGCAAAGATCACAGTTGAGGTTTTGATGGTAGATCAGGAGGTGAAATACAAGGATTATCAAGATGATTGTTTTCTGATTCTACTTGTCTTCCAAAGCCTACTATTGTCTCTAACAGCTATTGGGATTATCTATACTATGACTTTCACCGATGTGCTGATCTGGCTAGAGAAAGAGTTTACCATGCTCCCTCTTGTGTCTTTATGTGTTTTTTTTTTTCAGGACATTAGCTTATTCAAGAAACTTTACCTACATCACAGAGTTCAATTTAATTCAGTATGATTCAATAAACATTATTCAATAATAAGTTAAGTTCCTTTATGTGATTGACACTATTCCAGTTCCTGAAAGTTATAGTGAGAATCAAATATGATGATGAATATTCAAAACATGTAAAGTGCTATAGAAACACACTAACTATAATAATAATACTAATATAGCAAAGCAGATATTTTAGCCTTTGCAAAAATTCATAGAATATTCAATATAAAAGTAGACTGATCTGTCCTAGAACTGTTTCTACATGAATTCCATCAAATAGACAGGGGATAAGATTATTATTATTATTATTATTATTATAACAATTAATATATAAGTATATAATATATTAATCAAGTATTATTATTACTATAACAATAATAAAATCTTTTTTAGTTTGGAGACACCAATTTTATCAGCAGACAGTTATATCGTGGTGGCTGAGAAAGGTCATTGTATTTTCCCTTTCTTGATATTAGAAATGACATTTTAGAATAAGCCTCTTATATCAAGTGTGAACAGGCAGCCACATCTAATTCTTATATTTTTCCTTCCTTCTCACCATTTTTGTTCAGTAACTACCAAAAGATATTTAAACCCCCCAAGAACAATGACATAATTGCAGATTAGTAAATCCCTATGTCCTGAAACACAACAAATCATTCTCAAGGTCAGTGAATGACTAGTTATAAATCTGGCATGACTATGTCTTTTCTGTATATTATAAGTACCTATGAGGAATGACTCATATTGAGAAGTCTTCCTATAGAGACACATTTTTCTTTGTGCCAAATGATGCATCTCCTTCCCTTGTCTTGTAATGTATGAAGAGAATAAAGCTATTACTGACTTGTACTCTAAATTGTAATAAAGTGGGTTTTTCATTTCATAGCAAAAACAAAACACAAAAATTCAAAAAAAGCTGCTCTGCTACATATCACAAATAAATACATTCTCCCACCAGATTCAATTCAGCATGTAAAAAGCAATTCAGGGCCTATGAACAACAGTCGTATTTAAGCTACTATCATCATAGTAAGAACTATAGGAGGAAAGGTGGGATATTGAGGAATATCACTAAGTATAGGCATCAAATGCTACTATAGTAGAAGTACATATAGAAAAATAGAAATCATATGACCCAATTAAAGGCAACAACAAAAAAGTAACATGTAGCAAGTAATGCAATTTAAAAAAATAGCAATTTTTGGTTCCCTTAATTGGCAGTTTAAAGCAAAAGCCAAAAAGTTAAGGTAATACAAAGAGCCAAAATAGCTCAAAGAACAAAATAAAAAATTCAGCAGAAGTCAATTAATAAAGTGCCTTGAGAAGTAATCAAATCAAAAAAGGAACTGATAAGAAGGAAGTTGTAGGGGGGTAGAGCCAAGATGGCACAATAAAAACAGGTACCTGGCTGGGATCTCACCCCAAGCCCTCAAAACATCTGTAATACAATGACTCTAAACAAATTCTAGAGCATCAGAAGTCACAAAAGGAGAAACAAAAGCAAAATTCAATACCAAGACAATCTGGAAGATTGACAGGAAGGGTCTATCACACTAGGCTTGAATAGGAGTCTATTAGGTATGGACTGTACGAGGCATAAACAGAGCTGGAACAGATCTTAAGGGACTGAATTACTGGAAGTTTGTGCAGTTTTCAGACTTCCTGAGATGTGAGCATTGTCTAGCCTCAGTCCCAGGCCCAGTCTGTGCCCCAGCCTGGGCTCTAGCCCCAGGGTTACAGAAGCCACTGTTGAAGCAGAGGCTGCTTCTGGAGCCCTAAACTTAACAAAGAGCTCAAAAGTCAAGTAATTTTCTTGGAAAATGAGCAAATAGGGAAAAAGAAACAGACTATAGATTCTTACTTTCTCAGTGAAGAGGTATTTTCTTACATCACTGGCAACAAGGAAGATCAAAACATACAACCAGAAGAAGATGACAAAGCCAAAGCTACTGCATCCAAAGACTCCAAAAAAAAATGTGAATTGGTCTCAGCCACAGAAGATCTCAAAAAGAATATTGAAAATCAAGTAAGAGAAGTAGAAGGAAAATTAGGAAGAGAAATGAGACTGATGCAAGATGAAACATGAAAAATGAGTCAACAGCTTGCTAAAGCAAACCCCCCAAAAAATTCTGAAGGAAATAATACCTTTAAAATTAAACTAACCCAAATGGCAAAAGAGATTCAAAAAGCCAATAAGGAGAAAAATGCCTGAAAAAAGCAGAATTGGCCATATGGAAAAGGAAGTCCAAAAGCTCACAGAAGAAAATAATTTCTTAAAAATTAGAATGGAGCAAATGGAAGCTAATGACTTTATGAGAAATCAAGAACTTTTAAAACAAAACCCAAAAGAATGAAAAAAATAGAAGACAATGTGAAATATCTCATTGGAAAAACAACTGACCTGGAAAATAGATCCAGGAGAGATAATTTAAACATTATTGGTCTACATGAAAACCACGATAAAAAAAGAGCCCAGACATTATCTTTCAAGAAATTTCAGGGAAAACTGCCCAGATATCCTAGAATTAGAGAGTCAAATAGAAACAGAAGGAATCCATTAATCACTTCCTGAAAGACACCCCAAAATAAAAACTCCTAGAAGTATTTTAGCCAAATTTCAGAGTTCCATGGTCAAGGAGAAAATATTACAAGCATCCAGAAAGAAACAACTCAAATATTGTAGAAACACAATCAGGATAATACAGGATCTAGTAGCTTCTACACTAAGGGATTGAAGGGCTTGGAATATATTACAGAAGTCAAAGGACCTAGGATTAAAATAAAAATCACCTACCCAGCAAAACTGAGTATAATATTTCAGGGGGGGAAATGGAATTTCAATGAAATAGAGGACTTCCAAACATTCTTGTTGAAAAGATCAGAGCTAAATAGAAAATATGACATTCAAACACAAGAATCAAGAGAAACATAAAGGTAAATAGGAAAGAGAAGCCATAAGGGACTCATTAAAGTAGAACTATTTACATTCCTACATGGAAAGATGATATTTGTAACTCATGAGACCTTTCTTAGTATGAGAGTAATTAGAGTGAACATACACACACACACATATGTGTGTATGCATGTGTGTATAGATACATATGTATGTGTGGGTATATGTGTATGTATGCATATTTATTTGTATATATCTATTTATGTGTGTAGATGTACATGTATGCATGTATATATACATACACATACGGATATATATGTGTGTATGTATGTATGTATATAGACGGAGGGCATAGGGTGAGCTGAACATGGAGGGAGAATACCTAAAAAATAAAATTAATTGTTGAGGGGAATGTACTGGGAGAAAGAGAAATGTGGAATGTAGTAAACAATCTCACATAAAAGAGGCAAGAAAGAGCTTTTACAATAGAGTGGAATGGGGGGAGGTGAGAGGAAATAAGTGAGTCTTACTCTTATTGGATTTGGCTTAAGGAGGAAATAACACACATTCAACTGGGTATGGAAATCTATCTTACCCTGCAGGAAGGCAAGGGTGAAGGGAATAGAAGAGGGAGGATAATAGAAGGGGGAACAATGGGGAAGGAGTAATCAGAAGCAAACACTATTGTGTGGGAAAAGGTGAAGGGAGAAAATGGAATAAATAGAGGGCAGGACAGGAGAGAGGGAAATGTGGTTAGTCTTTCACAACAGAACTGTTATGGAAATGTTTTGCATGTCTACACATGTATGACCTATATTGAATTGCTTGTTTTCTCAATAGGTGGGGGAGAGAATGTTGAACTCAAAGCTTTAAAAATGAATATTAAAAATTGTTTTTGCATGCAATTGAGAAATAAGTTGTACAGGCAATGGGTTATAAAAATTAATACTGCCCTACAGAAAAATAGAGGGGAGGGGGATCAGATAAGGGGATGATAAAAGGGAGGCCAGACTGTGGAAAGGGGTGGTTGGGGTACATGCTGTCATGGGGTGGAGGAGAGAAGAGGTGGGAAGAAAATTTGGAGTTAAAAGTCTTGTGGAAGAGAATATTGAAAACTGAAAATAAATAAATTATATTTTTTAAAAAAAGAAAAATGTAGGAAATTTCTATTCATCTATCTGGCCACAGTTAGTCCAATATAAGAAAAATACAAGCTGCATCACTCACAAAAGAGAAAGCTTACATACCTTTAATATAATGAATAACAGAGCAGTTACATAAAAGAAGGTAATGGGAAGTCTAATTTCTCTGAAGACCTAGAAAGAGGTAGAATTAAATGAGTCATATTTTGGGCATGAAACTTCACACTATTTCACAAATTAGTACTTTCAAAATACTTTATTAACTTCCTCTCAGATGGAAGCTTGATCCTATCTTTCTGAATAGAAGACATCATTTAATTAATATCAAAATATTAGAATGCCACAATCACATATTTACATACTTTATACAAAATATTTGAAATATATCTTTTTTGAAAATCTAGAAATACAAGAAAACTCTATATTGTCTGAGATGCAAAAGGTATGAATCAGAAAGTCCCAGGGATGTAAATATCAATTTATTATAGATGGGATAATTATTGAACAAGCTGCCCCAAAGTGCCATAATATCTCCACTGTATTTATTTACTTAGTTCAATACTTATGATATATTATATTGAAATACATATATACACATACTTGCATACATGCATATACATATGTGTGTGTGTATATCATAGATATACCTATAGTAAGAGCACTAGAGTATCCAATGGTCCACATTTTCCTTTTTTCTTTTTTTCTTTTTTATGTTTTCTATTTTTTTTTACAGTATCAACAACACAGTAATGCTAAGAACAGTTGAGATAGAAAGAAGTATTATTCAAGGAGGCAGTTTAAATCTATTATGCTTAAGCCTTACATTCAAATCAATATTATTTTTCTTAAACAGGACTAAATATGCTTTCCAAATTAAAGAGGGTATCAAACCAAGACATTTATGACTTTAAGTTACATGGTTTCATTGAAAAATAAATTAAATAGAAACTTTTTCCTATGGCATATTACTCCAAATGTATAAAAATGTCATTTGGATTCTATAGGCATAATATTCTTAATGTATGTCAGAGAAATTTAGAATCTGAAAGCTTTGCTTTTGAATCAAGAGGTCACATTGAAGGCTATGCCTACAAATACCTTGGTTGCTCTAGACCTGCAAGACAAGTCAAGCAAAAAGATCAAACAGAAGGACATGGCTAAATATGTTAACTGACTTACACTCTGAAACCAAAATTGATAGGGAGAAATAGACTAAATTGATTAAGACCTCTGAAATTCTAGTTTTACTGTACACTTTCAGAACTGTAAAATGGATCATGCAAGATTTAGAAAACATTCTAACAAAAACCTCTACAATGGAAAGAAAATACAGGGAATACAGCAATAAAATTGATAGACACACTTAGAGTACATGAAATCAGAAGTCAGAATCTTACAGAAATACTTTTGGTATAAGCAAATATCACTTCATTGAGCAATAATAAAGTTTGATAATTTGTACATACCATCATATTTATCAAATATAATCCAATAGTGGCTTACCTCTTGATGAAGACTAAGAAATGACTAAGATCCAAGAGTAGATTAAAAACGTCCTTCATGAGAGACATATGTGAACCTAACCAACAGGACATCAATACAGTAGTGTTGGATAAATGTCTGAATCATAAGGATTCATTGGAATCAAGAGTTTATGGTCCAGATTCAGGATCAGTTGACTGTCACCAGAAATCATGAAAGAATTTTCCTTGAGGATGAATTTTTTTTGCAAAGAATTTAGGAAAACTGTACAAAACATCATTGTAATTTGTTTAAAAAAATCAAGTACTTATCAGCTAGCAAGATATATTATAAGTTCAGTGTCAGTAGAAAACAAATGACTATACAACAATTACTGATCTCAAAATATGCTAGGCTCTTTTTTTATCATGGTTTTCAGGTAGACCAATAATGTTTAAATTATCTCTCCTGAATCTATTTTCCAGGTCAGTTGTTTTTCCAATGAGATATTTCACATTGTCTTCTATTTTTTTCATTCTTTTGGGTTTTGTTTTAAAAGTTCTTGATTTCTCATAAAGTCATTAGCTTCCATTTGCTCCATTCTAATTTTTAAGAAATTATTTTCTTCTGTGAGCTTTTGGACCTCCTCTTCCATATGGCCAATTCTGCTTTTTTCAGGCATTTTTCTCCTTATTGGCTTTTTGAATCTCTTTTGCCATTTGGGTTAGTTTAATTTTAAAGGTATTATTTTCTTCAGAATTTTTTGGGGGGTTTGCTTTAGCAAGCTGTTGACTCACTTTTCATGTTTCATCTTGCATCAGTCTCATTTCTCTTCCTAATTTTCCTTCTACTTCTCTTACTTGATTTTCAATATTCTTTTTGAGATCTTCTGTGGCTGAGACCAATTCACATTTTTTTTTTTGGAGTCTTTGGATGCAGTAGCTTTGGCTTTGTCATCTTCTTCTGGTTGTATGTTTTGATCTTCCTTGTTGCCAGTGATGTAAGAAAATACCTCTTCACTGAGAAGGAAGGGAAGGGAAGGGAAGGGAAGGGAAGGGAAGGGAAGGGAAGGGAAGGGAAGGGAAGGGAAGGGAAGGGAAGGGAGCAGCAAAACCCAGATCAAGTATGCAAATTTTGGCCAACTAAATTTACCTTCCTTTGGAGAGGACAAAGAAAGGGAGGGAGAGGCAGACAGGAGAGGAGGAGGTGAGGTACCCAGCTGGCATTCAGCCTGCTGCATCTACTCACAGGATCATGCTTGTTCTTTGTTGCTGCAGAAGACCATGCCATCAGAGAAATGATGACATGACTTGCACTTGACTTTGAGTGAGGGAGGGTTGTGCAGGTCACCAGCCTCACTTCTCCTCCACAGCCATCTGAATCCAGTGACCTGATATTCCTCAGGATGACTGGAGATACCAGACCATTAACACAGACAAAAAAGGTTGATTACAATCCCCCAAACATAATGTTGATCCACAGAGTTAAGAATAGTATTTTTAATATTTGTTTCCATGCCAAATACTCACTACATGGAAACATAACATAGACTTAGCAAAGGTGATCAAATACTACACAGGAATAGGTTGAAACAAATATCATTTTTGTTACCTTGATAATACTGGAGCTGTTCAAAGAAAGATTTCAAAAACCAAAAATGAAAGAATGAGAAGACATTTTTATTCAACTATTAAAAGCACTTATGTTATCCCTTTGTACAATAGTCCGTAGAATATTAAATATAAAAGAAGGATGGCAAGATTGTGATTCATTTCAGAACTATCTATCTGAATCCCATTAGAAAGAAAAAGAGATGATGTTAAGAACATAAGGTGAAAACTGAGTAAGGAAGGAAAATGGCATGCCTACTATAAACTTACTGCTTATACTTCAAAAGATTGCTTGGATTGTGGGCTAGATAATTTTTTCTCCTTTATATGTTTATTTGTTTTATCATTGTGTCCCCTATTTCCCTCCCCCAAAACAAAAATCACCTGGGACAATTAACTCTTTTGTCTCATTTAGATTTCATTCACGATTCCGTGAGATATATCTCTGGTAAACCAGATTTTGTAAAACCCACTGGGATTCAAAAGTAGCTACTTGATTTTATGCCTTTAAACATAAATCACTCTGGCTTTCACTGATTGGTCAATAATAGTCACAAGTCCAAGTCTCAATTGCTCACTGTTTGGGTTTTGAAGGCTCAGAGTGAGTATTAAATAGCAATTGTTTCTGTTCTGGCCAGAAACTCTGAGGATTTTTTCCCAGACTGATTCTTTTGGAAAGTCAAACTAAACCATCTTTTGCTTCAATTCTTACCTAGCCTTTAATCATTGAATGGGTATTGTCTCAGACAAAGTCAGACCTGGGAAAGATCTTAGCTTAAAAAGACCAATGTCTCCCATTACATTCAGGACCATAGCCAGTCCTGACCTGTGCCTTGCCACTGGACTCCGATGACTCTGGAGGAGAGAGTAAAGCTGAGAACTTTGCATAGCTCTGTATCATGTAAATCCAATTCATTTGCAGGTCAAGGCATCACCCTCTTGAAGAACAAATGATGAACAACCACAACAGTTATGTGCTTTATAGTGAGAAGAAGTTTACAGATATTACCTTATTTGGTCCTCACAACCACCTCAGGAAATAGGTGTTCTTATTTCCATTTCAAAGTTGAGGACACTGAGGCAAACAGGTCAATCAGCTTGTCCAGGGTCACTTAACTACTAAACATCTGAGACAGGATTTGAGCTCAGGTCTTCCTGATTCCAAGCCCATCACTCTATCCATTGCACCATCTAGCCTTTATCATTACCCATTCATGCAAAATCTACTTCCAATAATTCACATTAAGCTTGCCACATCAAAATTTCCTGAAAACAGAGACCATGCTTTTTTCTTCTCCTATCTCCACTAGAGCAAATGCTGCTGTGATAGAGGGGGAAAAATGGAAATTTTTAGAGGGAGCAACCATTCTCTCTTAAAATTTGTGATAAAGAAAGAAAGAAAAGGCCAACAAAGTTTGACCTGTACACTAGATTGGGGGAGCAAAGATGTAAAATAATTTAGGGGAAAAATGGTAAATAGGATTCTATGGCTTCAGATTCTATTAGGTTATTTAGCTCAGGAAGGATAGAAAACACCTAGTAATGAAATTTTGAAGACATGAAAGGAATCATTTAAAAGGAAAGTTCAGAAGGGGATGAGGGTGGTTAGTGAAAAGATTGTGAATTCTGTTTTGGACATTTTGAAGTTCACATACCTATGGAGCTCAAGATGCACAAAAGGTAGTGAAAAGAAATGGGACCTAAGGAAAGAGACTAGGGCTGGATAGATACTTTTGAGAATCATTTACATAGAGATATCAAGCCCAGAAGTGCTGATAAGATAACCAAATTAGATACTAAAGAGAGAAGGGAGCCCAGGCCAAAGCCTTAATGAACTTTCACATTTAATAGCTATAACCTGGAGGAAGATTCAGTAAAATACTTAGAAGGAAAGGCAACATAGGTGGGAAGAGAACTAAGAAATGCAGTGTCATGAAAGTGTAGATAGGAGAGAAAGAAGTTATTAAGACATTCTCCAGAAAAGTTTAAGAAAGAGGACTGAGGAAAGACCAGTAGATTTGGCAATTAGGAGATCACTGATAATTTTAGAAAGTTCATTTTCATTTGAATGAAGAAATCAGATATCAGATTAGACAGATATAAGACAGTAAGAGGAGAAGAAGTTGAGGTAGCTAATACAGGGAGCTCTCTCAAAGAGTTTAGCTAAGAAAGGAAAGGATATAGAGAGATCAAAGAACACAGAAAGAAAAGATGACAGTCATGCAATCTACTGTAAAAAAAAAAAAACAATGAGGTGTGAGGGGAAATGAGATCAAAGGTACAGGCAGAAGGGCTAACACTTGCAAGGAAAATACCCATCTAATAATGGAATTAAGGAGACAATGGAAGAAGATATATGAGAATTTTGAGCTGGGGAGGGGAGAATAAAACAGAAATCTCTTGACAAATGACTTTTTTTCCAGTTAAATATGAGACACAGTCCTCAGATAAGGGAATGTCATAGAGACAAGAAAATTTGAAACTGCATTCTTGAAGAGATAAATAGAGAGTCAATTGGGGAAGTATAAAATGATTGCCTTGCTGCAGTGAGAGCCCAAATGAGATTAGATAATATAAATTTGTAGCCAACTCAGTACAGTTTCATGATTTTTTTCTCAGTTCTATTCAATAGCCATTGAATAGTAGAGAAGTAGGCAGAAGGTGGGAGAAATCCAAAATTGAGGATTAGAAGGTGTGATTGGCAATAGGACAAGAGATTTGAGACAAAGAGACAAGGGATATGAGAAAAGAGTGTAAAGTTAAACTGATTCTCTATGCGATTAAGATAGTAAAGTTAAACTGATTCTCTATGCGATTAAGATAGGGCAAGAAGAGAGTGTAACCTGTAAGACTAGTAGTCTAGGAAAGAGGAGTAGAAGGAATAGAGGTTGTCATATTAAGAGAAAAAAACAAGGTCATAGTTTATAAGTTATTAGCAAAGATGGAATTATAAAATCTTTTGATCAGATTATGAATGTTAAAGCTCATGAATGCAGTGGCAAGGCCAAGGGTATAACATCTCTGTGTAAAGATGAGGGAAAACGTTGGAGTAGGTAATGGGAATTGAATTGATTAAGGAACAGAGAAGTTAAAGTATCTCAGTAAATATTAATATGTTTGTTGAAGTCCCCTAGTATGAGGGCACTAGACAATTTAAGGAAAGGGGATATGAGTCCAGAAGGCAGAGTGGAAGGGATGGGCCAATCTGGAGTAAGACAAGCCAGGGACACGGTTAGAGTTGAGTTGGTCTAGCTGTTGGGTATGGGGACTGGGCTTTGCAAGGGTAGCTAGGTGTTCCTAATCACTGATAACAGAGACAGAAGGAACCTGGGGAGCAGCAGTATGCTAACCATTCATTGGAAAATGAGTTAAGGCAGAGAATCGCTCACTAATAAAAAGCCCTTGATGGGAGGCAAGTGAAAAGACCATTTAAAGTGCTCTGTCAAGGCATAAGACACAAGCCAGGAGGTATATGGCAGGATCTTGTCTAAGGGTGGGTTGTTTGAGGAAATCCCAGAGAGGTGACACTGAAGCTGGAATGTAGACAGTCAGATCTGGTTCCCCAGGGCACTGGACCCTGGTGGAGAAATGATTTTGTTTTTTTCCCATTCATTGAATGTAAGAGATAGAAATTATGATCCACCTGTTAAGGCTAAACACCAAAATTCTGATCAGTTTTTGCAGGGCTGACCACTGTTGTCTATTAATTGATGGATTAGTGTCAAATAGAGCCAGCTAGTGTTAATACTAAGCAGATGGTCAAGCTAATGAGAAATCTTGGACAATCTGATGTTTTTCATCTTTATTATCACTAGGATTGTCCCATGAAAGATCCCAATTTGGGACCACTTCTGGAAAAGTCAGACATTTCTCTCTAAGTTCACTTAATAGGCAAACCCTTCTGTTTATCTTTGGCAAGATTTAACATTAGCCACACATTTCTGGCTATGGTTCACTTTGGCTGATAGGTATTGACATTGTCTGGAGCTCTGACTTCAATCACAGACCTAAGGTTACACGAATCTAGGCCCTAAATTAGATAATTGCAGAGATGGAAGGAACTTAGCATCCAATTATATAGATCTATATAATCCCTGATTATATAGATGAGTAAATAAGACATAGACAGTTTAAATAATTTTACCAAGGTCACAAAGCTACATAGTTGATGAGCTCGGATAAGAACTCTAGCATCATGATCTTGAGCCCAAGTGAATCATTTCTTATACCATTTTGACTGCTTATAGTATGCCCATTTGAACACATACACAATCCAGAGGGAATCTAACTTTATTGGAAGTATATATTGGAAGTATATATTGGAAGATTATAACCACTGGAGTAAATAGCTTTTCCTTGAATGGGAAAAAAAAGACTCCATAGTTTATATTTCATAGTTTGTATTTCTATTGCATTTCTTAAATTTTTTGACTTTCAATTGATGCCTTATTCTCACCTCCTCTATGAAGCTTTCTCTGAGTACTCCAACCCACTCTGATGCTTTTCCGCCTTCTGTGGCTCATTTTGTCTGCACCTTTCATTTTGTTATTCAGTCATATGCTGCTTTGTGTTTTCCTCAGTTCCATTTGTGCATCTTTTCTCCCCAGGTAGACTTTAAACTCCTCTGAAGCAGGAACTGTATCTTCTCCTGAATCCCCTATAGTGCCCATTTGGGAACTAGGCACAAAGCAGTTTACTTGGCAAATGCTTTCTGAATTGAATTGAACTGAATTGAAGACTAGATCTCCCAAACAGGGGGCCTTGAAGGAAGTCCAGGTTAGGGTGCACATTGTGCAGAAAAGACATTGTTCTCTTAGTGTCTCCATTCAGAAAATTAAAAGCCAAGCCAATTAATAAAATTCCAAACCACATGCATTTGCTTCTGGGTTGGACAAAAATGCCCATCTCTCAAAACCTGTCCTTCTTTTGGTTTTCCTCCTTGCTATAATAACGTTCACAGGCAGTGACAAAATCTTCTGTTCCCTTTGGGGGCAACACTGCACCAAGCACTCACTATCTCTAGGACTCCAATGCACAGTGGAAGAAAGAGTCCATCCTTCTGAATGTCTGTTCCTTGTGAGTTCTGGAGATGAGGCCACAGTGGTTACTAGTGCTCCCAACCCTGCTGATGGTGTGATTAGGAAGTCCAAGGGCACGGAGACTTCAGAAGGACACACACAGACCGTGACCAACAGCGTAAGGAATAAATGAACATTTTTACAATGATGAAAAAATAAATCCCTTGCCTGTGTCCTTCTAAATTTACTTTGACTGGATATTGAACAGGCGTTTCATAGATTCAATACATCACAATATATTAAGTGCAGCTCAGCTCCCCCTCCAGTCCTGCTGCCCTGCTGCCAACCGTCTCTTTTTGTTTGCATCTCGTGGGCCCTCTGTGCATATAAAAGAAGTGTGTCCATTTCTGCTTTCAGAGTGTACCGTACCACACATCCGAGATTTCAAGAACAAATATCAACAGTGGGCTAAGCCAAACATATCTTGTCAAGAGAGTGCCATTGCAGTGTAAAGATTGATTTGCCGAAGGAGGTCTTGCATATAAGTAGACGTGAAGGCAGGGATCGGGGGTTAACAAGTTTCCACCGCGGGAGTTTATTTATAACAAAATAACAAAAGGACAGTTCTGTCTCTGATGATTACTCCCCAGGTCCTCCTGTGCCCATCGCAACAGGAGCCACATTTTTCCTTAGGAGCTCATGCCCCTCTAGTTCAGGAGCTGGGGAGAGCCTGAATCTATAAGGACCCTACCCCCAACACTGACAACTTCATCTAGATTCAAGGCAAGTCATTTCAGCCTAACTTTATGGATCCCTTTCCATGTGCCCAGTCCTAGGCTGGGAGCCACAGGGGCCAACAGAAGAAACTCCATAGACTTTGCCCTTGTGGAGGTCACAGAGACAAGACTGGAAGTGTGTAACACTCAATGTGTATCCCAGTTTTCCTACTGATTAGCTGTATGACCTTGGGCAAATCATTTAAGCTCTTTCGGACTCAGTTCTTCATCTGTAAAATGAAAGGGTTAAACTACATGGTCTCTAAGGCTCCAAATCTAGTATTCTCTGACTGGCACATTGAAGAGATAAGAATAGAAGTCAATGTATACTTGAGAGCTAAAGTTGTAGATTCAGAAAAAGTTAAGATCAGTATAAACTGAAATAGCCTTGGAAGGCTTCATGGAGGAATACACCCCCAGCTGCTCAGTAGTCAAACAGGCTTATACAGTGTCATTATAGGAAAAGCTGACCACTTTTTTTGTAGATATAGTAGGTAGTGAAGTGTCAGATAGGTGGTGCAGAGGATTAGAGGGCTGGTCCTTGAGTCAGCAGAATTATCTTCATGAGTTCAAATCCAGTCTCAGACACTTACTAGCTATGTGGCCCTGAGCAAGTCATTTAACCCCATTTGCCCCAGTTCCACATCTAAATGATCTGGAAAGGGAGATAACAACCCACTCTAGAGTCTTTGCCAAGAAAATCCAAAATGGGGTCAGGAAGAGTCAGATACAATTTGGAAACAATCAATAACAATAGCTAAAACTAGATGATGACCTGCAGAACATATGGTAGGAGATCCACAAAGAAATCCTGCCCAAACCTTCATGTTCTAACCACTGTTTCTGTACTTTTAAGGGGCTGTAGAAAATAATCCAGGCCGGATGGGATATTGTAGTGCCAATGCAATAGTCACAGCAGTCATGAATATTATGGCACAATTCTGAACCATAAAATACAACAGACTCGCCACCTGGAAGACAGATCCAAAACATTTATTTGGACACCAGAAGGCCAAATCCATCATAATAACAAAGACATCTATATGCAATAACAATCATCCCCAAAAGGACGACATCATCCCCAAGTCTTCCCCTGCTAGACTTCCCACAAACCAGATCCGTCAAACTAATCACAAACATGTTTCCTTTAAACAAAAAGCCCTTCTCACAGTTACATCCAGCTGCAAGTTTGCCTGTGTCCTGCAGTTCTGACTGCTCTCTCACCAATTTCCCCTCAGTCCTGCTCCAACTTCACATCTTCCTGTTCCACCCTTCTTGCTCCACCCATTCAGTAACTCCTCCCACCACAGGCTCCATGAGACTCAGGTTTCCAAGTGACCTGGGTAGGTCACATGGGCTTATTAATGAATGGGAAAGATCTTCCCATTTAAATTACCGTTATAGATACCTAAAGAAAAGAGAGTGAGAAGTAGGTTCTGAAAACAGACCTCTAATTATAGGCAGACCTGCCTATAAAGCAAAGTCTGCAGGTCTTAAAGGACCAGAGAAGAAGGATAGTAATTAAGGCAACTTATGGCCCTTTATTTGAATTTCCTGAGTTCTATTTTTAGCCAAGTTCTATTATGTCTGTGGAAACATCTTCATCAAAAATTTTGTAAGACAAATATTTGTTAAGCCCCAAACCAGGAAAGCTATTACTGAATCAGCCTTGAAAATTTGTGCATAATAGGAAAGATACAGTGCTGAATTTGGGGGTGAGATAGGAAGTGCTCACTCCATCCTCAAGTTACTGGCCTCACTGTATTTACTTGAAAAATAGTGTTGATGACCCCAAGTGGTGAAAATAAAATTCACTTCTCACTGGGGCAATGCCAGACTTGAGTTTACTCTGCATGGTTTCTGGCACTCCACTGCCACCCATATATTATGTGAATTTTAGGTACTGCAGCATTTTCACTTGCTATATGAAACTGAGAGTTCACAATAATGCTGAGTAGGGAAAGGAAATGAAGGAGGAGGAAAAGGACAACAGTCATAGCTAACTTTCATATAATCTTTTAAAATTTGCAAGTCACTTTGCATGTTAGCTTATTCTATCCTTCCAGCATCAGGGAAAATGGGAGCTACTCCCTCATTTTACAGATAAGGAAACAGGCTGAGAGAGATTAAAAGTCACTGTCCAAGGAATATACATCAAGGAAGTTTCTGGGGCAGAATTCAAACTCAGGCCTTCTTGACTGCAAGTCCAGTGCTCTATCTGCTACACCTTTTTTGGCTACTGTTAACATCAAAAGTTAGGTGAATGAACTTGCTTACTAAATCTGAAATTTTAAGTTCCATCTCTGATATCATTACATTCATTACATTATACTAGTCTCTAATGTTCTTAACCTTAGCGTTACTTTTTTTTACTCTTTTCCTTCCCACATCTATTATTTATATTCAATCAATTAGCAAATCATGTTGATTCTACCTCTGACAATACCTACTGCATCTATTCCTTCTCTTTTCCTACTGCTACTGCTCAAGTACCACTCCTAAATCCCATCCTTCAATAATAGTGCAATACTCTTCTAATTCTCACCACCTCCACTCTCTTCTCATGCCAATCTTTTCTTCATATTGCTACCATCAGAGTAATATCATCTGTGTATTTGAAATTGTTGTTATTTCTTCCATCAACCTTAATTCAAGCTTTTGATTTGTCTAGCCCGATATTTTGCATGTACTCTGCATACAAGTTAAATAAGGTGACCATTTACTGCCCTTCTTTTTGAAACTAATCAGTTGTTCCATGTTCAGTTCTAACTTTTGCTTCTTGACTCACATACAAGTCTCTTAGGAGACAAGTAAGAGGACCTGGTACACCCATTTCTTTGAAGACTTGCCACATTTTATTGTGATCCACACTGTCAAAGGTTTTTAGGCAGTTCCTGAAGCAAAAGTATCTGGAGTTTTTTTTGTTTGTTTGTTTGTTTTCTGAAACTCCTTTGCTTTGTCCAGAACCCAGTTTGTGTTGGCAATTTGGTCTCTGGTTTCTCTGCTTCTTTGAAAACTAGCCCACTATTCTGGTAATTCTAAGTTTATATGTTGCTGAAGCCTAACTTATAAAATCTTAAGCCTAATCTTGCTGGCATGTAAAATGAGCACAATTATTAGGTAATTAAAACATTCCTTGGCATTGCCCTTCTTTAGGCTTGGGACTAAAGCTGATTGTTTACAATCCAGTGGCCACTGTTGAGTTTTCCAAATTTGCTGGCATATTTTGTGCAGCACTTTTACAAACATCATCTTTTAGGAATTTAAATAGTTCAACTGGAATTCCATGACCTCTACTAGCCTTTTCATTAGCAATGCTTCCTAATATCCACATGACTTCATTCTCTAAGATGTCTGGCCCTAGATCAGTAACCATACTATTGTGGTTATCACTGATATTAAGGTTTTTCTTGTATAATTCTTCTGTATATTTTTGACACCTTTTCTTAATCTCTTCTGCTACTGCTGATTCCCTACCATTTTTGGTTTTTATTATGAACATTTTCATATGAAACATTCTCTTGACATCTCATTTTCTTGAAGAGAACGCTTGTATTTCCCATTGTATTGTTTTCTTCCATTTCTTTGCATTGATCATTCAAGGAAACCTTATCTTTCCTTTATATTCTCTGGAATTTGGTATTCAGTTAGATATATCTTTCCCTTTCTCCATTAGCTTTTGCTTTCATTTTTTTCCTTAGCTATTTGTAAAATATCAGACAGTCATTTTGCATTCTTGTGCTTTTTTAAAAATTTTTGCTGTTTTTGATGATGCAGTGTTACAAACTTCTGTCCATAGCTCTTCAGGTACTCTATTAACAATATCTAATCCCTTAAATCTGTTCATCACTTCCACTTCATATTCGTAAAGGATTTCATTTTGGTCATACCTCTGTGGTCTGATGATTTTCCTTACTTTCTTCAATTTAGGTGTTAATTCTGTAATATGAAACTTATGATCTGAGCCACAGTCAAATCCAGCTTTTGTTTTTACTAACTGTATAAAGAGCTTCTCCATCATTGGTTACAAAGTATATAATCAATATGATTTCAGTATTGGCCATCTAGTTATGTCCATGTATGGAGTCATCTTTTTGGTTGTTGAAAAAAGGTGTTTGCTATGACCAGTGAATTATCTTGACAAAGTTCTATTAGTCTCTGCTGGTTTCATTTTGTACTCCATGCAATCACTGAGCACATGCAGGTGTGCAGAACTAGCCAATACTTAGAAAAATGACAAAAATAGCAGTTTGTCTTTGTTAATGACCTGCTTTGCTTAAGGTCCTCTTCTACCCAAGAGAATTCTTATCCTTTCCTTTTCCCTTCTAAAGGAACTCACTATTTATTGCACAAACTTATCCCCAATAGATGGTATCTTAAATGATATTAGCTTATGGTATTGCTCATTGCTCAACAGCTATAGAGTACAGATTATACATTCATAAAATACAGAGTGGGGATTAACAATGAATGAATGAACAAAAAAGTACATTGTGCTAAGTGCTTGAAATGCAAATAGAAAAGGGATATAAAAATAGATAATCTCTGCTCTCAAGAAGCTCACATTCTGATTGCGAAGACAACACATGTGGAAGATTTCATCTCCAAGTCAGAAGGAATAGTCTGTTAACCTTAAGGTTCATTGGCAAGAGAGATAATAATGGTTCTTCTTTATTGTCATTTCTCCTGATAAAATCATATAATTGTCTGAACTTGAACTATTTTTTCCAGTGACTTTAGAGGAGAAAACTTATCCAAAGTACATGTGGAAGCAGTTGCCCAGTTTTATCTCCTTGGGGATGGTTTCCCAAGATGATGACTATGGCGGATGGGATAAGAGAAGCACCGGTGATCTGGGGGATCATGCTTGTTAGCTTATATACTAGTCAGTAGCACAGTGCTTAGTATAGTGCTTGGTACATAATAGACATTTAATAACTATTGTTCATCTTTGCATCTACTGCTCTGCCCAGTTTCAAGTGCACAACACAAAACTTCCCCTTACTGGGTAACATCTGGTGTCATCCACTCCTGCTTCCTGCTTCCTTTCATGTATTGTCTCCCTCCATTAGATTATAAGCTTCTTGAAAGCAAGGACTGTCTCTCTTTATATTAATTGTATTCCCAGAACTTGGTACAATGCCTGGCACATGGCAAATCCTTAACAAATGTTGACTGGATTGTTTTTTTGTTTTTTGTTTTTTTTTGTTTATTTGCTTTAACTCAGATAGCACTTAGTCAGCAAGAAATTATGCACCCTCTCCATGGAGATTGCTCTGCTGAAGAACACTGCCATTTTCTTGGTTCTCAGGTTCATCTCCACTAGAATGTAAGAGGAGGTAATGGTCGAGGTAGTGAGAGTCATCTAATTTTCTTGGCATATACCACAGTGCAGTTTCTCCCTCAGGATTCTTTGCTTGCCTGCTTCTTAGGTATCAATTCATCAATCGAGGAAATTGCTGACCTAATCTTTATAAGAGTTGTTGTCTTTGAGATTTTCTAATCTCACTTCTTTATTTTTCAGGTTGGTAAACTGAGGTCTACGGATGTGAATTGACTTACCCACAATCATCTAGATGGGCACTAGGAACCCTATGTTTCCAGATACTTTGCTTCACTATACACACCAAGCTATCTCCTCTCACTAAGGATTGCTGAATATCAGAATATTAGAATTATATAACCCTGAAGGTTTTTTTTTTTGGATGTACAAAATCCAAGCAATCTATCTCTAAAGTGATTTCAGGTTAAAAAAAAAAGTATACAAGTTAATGAGCAGCTGGGGCAGGCAGTTCAATTGATTAAGGTAATCTTTCTGTGACTCTTCCAACCATAAAAAGATGGTGTCGCACTCAGCCTTCCCTGTGGGAACAAGAATGCCTGGCAGGCCAGTCACTAATTTGGAGTAGAATGATTATTCAGGATGCAGTTGGTAGGTTATCAGGGCTCTCTTTTTAGGGTCAAGAAGCCAGAAGGTAAGAAGATAACCACATAGCCTTGGAGACAGTATCAGAAAGACTCTCTCACCACAGGCCTTAATATCTAGATCCCCAGGAATGACAGAAATTGTCCTTTCCACCCCTATAGCAGGGCCAGTCCTGCAGACTAAAATGATGCTGCTCATGTGCTCAAGGGCAGGGCCCCCACTTGCTATCAAACAATCTTGCAACCATATTGTTTGTGCTTTTAATTAGTTTTCCAAACACATGACAAACTAAATTGAATAAATCAAACTGACCTTTAAATTTCCAGAATTACAGCCTATTTAAATGGCCATAATACTGTAATAATAACTGAAGTTAATAGCCATTCCCCTCTCCTTGCCGAATGGCTCTCCGAGTGATGCACAGTGTTATTAATTTTGGTGTGATTACAAATTATTCCCATAGTTCAGGTTTAATACAGTATTGATGTTGTTATTAATATAGATTTGTCAGTAAAGATACAAAACTGAGCCAGTCCCAGCTAATGTCAGTTTTAAAGGGAAAAAAAATGAACTAAGTCATATTGTAGAAAGCAGGAAGAAGAAAACATATAAGGTTAGAGTTTCATTATATAGGGACATTTGCTCTGGGACAGGAAAGATAAAGAAATTGTGGGGGGGGGACAAAGAGCACTAGAAGTTTGCCCTTTATTATTTTTAAGTTTAAAAGGCATATATTTGGTCTCTGCTGTATTAATCAGAGCTTCCCTGGCAACAGATTAATCTATGTGGTAATTCCAGGAGGGCTATTCACAAAGTAAGTTTACAAGGTTAATTACTGGTGCCCTATGCACAGTACAATCATTTGGGCCATAGTACAATGTTTTGTTAAGCCTCAGAGGCAGTATCATGAAGTGGATCAGTTCTAACTTTTGTGACGTAGTGTCTGGTTAGTTAAAACTGACTGTTCTCTGAACACATAGTCATCCCTCAGTCATTCAATTTTCAGATTCACAGAATTCATCCACTGCCAACTTGCTAAAGTTTAGAGCAAGCGGAAGGCAGAATATAGACAGCAAAATTTTGCAAAGGAAGGCTGAGAAAGAGTCTCAGGGAAGGGGCATAAACAGCCCCATGCTGATAGGGAAAAGAGAAGAGTTACGGTTGATGAGTTTAAAGGGAAATTAAGCATCTCACATTTTCCATTGTTCATGACAAGCTCTGACTCAGTCGCGTGCGTGTGTGTGTGTGTGTGTGTCTGTGTGGTGCAGCTGCAGCAAGAGGAGGCCCCTCCCACATGGAAAATTTTGTGACCCTCGAACAGAACAGGTGTGGGTGACCTTGACCTATAAAAATGTGCCTGGAAACAGAAG